>VYZW01002859.1:5465-26808 GCA_013401315.1 Balaeniceps rex | reverse complement strand
AAAAGTAACTCTAACTCAGCTGAAACCAGGACAGCAGCTCAGAACCTTGGCCTGAACATTGTGGGGTTTGGCTGTGGACACGTGAAACTCCTTTGGGAATAGTAAGAGTTTCAGAATTTGCACTGAAGTGGCAACTGCTTCCTGTGTTATGTCCTCTTGGTGTTTTTTGTATCTTTGTTTCTTTGCTTATAATGCCAATTGTGAACACTTGGAGAGCATCCCACTTGCATTTGAAAGCATGATTTGGCTGGAAAGTGACAAGGCGGGTCCTGCTCATTATTTGCTCAGTGTAAACTTGTTAAATTTGAGTACGTGCTAAAGCAGTATGCTGAATGGGGTCAAAATACTCAGTAGCGTGCAGGACTGTATCCTAATTCAGTAAATACATTCTGTACTTGTTACTAGACTTCCTGTTCCTCAGGTTTCCTGAGCACTTGTTGGATGGTTGCACAGCATTGAAACTTGAATATGGTTCTCTCATCTTTCTGCTCATGATCTTGCTCTCCCCCCCACCCAATCCAAATTGTACTAGTTCTTTTACACTGAGCAAGTGATAATTATTCTCATTTTTGCTCTTAGGGTTTGCTCTATTGGGGGGGGGGAGTTGAATAAATAGATTGAGGTGGAGGAAAAAAGCAGTATTAAGTATATAAATTACTGTGAATGTAAACCCTTAATAAAAAAAATTATAAATCAAATTCAATGTCAACAGTCTAAATGGAAAGTTATTTTAGTACAAAACCATGAAATTTATATAAGTAATTTATAGGATTTGATAGCTGTTGCTAATCTTTCTTAGGTTTGTGACCATTCTGAAGCATTTTTTGAAAAGCTTTGAGTTGTAGCACATGCTCTTGCAGTTGATACACTCTGCATTGAGAAGTTACACAAATGTTTTTCACAAGAAAATAAATATTTTGGATTTCCTCTACATTCCTATGTTTAGTGATTGTACACTCAAATTTTCTAGGCTAGAGAGCTTTATCTTCACTGTTTTTTGTTGTTCTTTTTTTAATGTTAGAGGTTCATGTCAAGGCTACGTACAATTTTTCTCCTGTGGGAAGATATCCTACTTTGAGTTCGCACTTCAGAATAACACTAATCTTTATTTGCTAGCTAGAGAGGGAGGTCTTAATTTTACTTGGTAATAGATTTCTCTGTTAATAATTGGATGGATTTGAAGCCACTTAAACATTTTTCTCCATTATTAGCAGTAATAAATTGTATTTACTATTTTCTGGGAGAAATAGGACACAGCCAAAAGACAATAAGTTGTTGATTGTTTTTCATATTGATACTCCAGGAACTTCTAGCTCTCTGAGCATTACGAGGACCCCAGTCCTCAACTGCCACTGCAGGGTGTTGCTGCTCCAGGACTTTGTTCCTACACTCACCACTTTCAGGGATTTGATTTAGAAATTGTACTCAGTACTGTGCCATTCAGGAACAGTATAGCAAGTAGCAGGCCTAACATTTGCTTTTTAAAATCCATAATTTGTCATCATGCAAAAAAAAATCCTTAAATGTACTTGTGGAAACATAGGCAATCTACAGCAAGGATTTTGCTAAACTGCTTATAGTACGAATCACCTCATGCCCCAAGACAGATTAAATAGAAATATAGGAAATAGGGGGAAAGATGATAAAAAGTCGCTTATGTCTTCATTCCCAAAGACAGCATTTAGCATCTTTTTCCAGTTTCTCTAGTCTTGCACTTAACTACAGATTTTCTTAATGCTAAGAGGATTTATTAGTCTACCTAGTGCAGTGTTCACTTTTCTGTGCAGAAAGCTACATAACGCTTTACATTCTATCCAATACAATAGAAAGAACTGTATTGATACTAAGACTTCTTTTCAGTCTTCTCTCGAGTCTCTAGCAGAGCAAACAGGTTTCTTCTATTTGCTTCCTTCCCATAAAGGAAATCTGGAAAATTAAAAGGGAAGGAGGAGGGCTCCATCTAGATTTTTTAATTCCCTTTCAGCTTTTCTTATTTTTCTCCCTACTTACTAATATTTCTTCAACTTCAAAACAAATTTTAATGCCAGAAAAGCAAATCTTATTATCCTCTGTGTCAGCTACATACATGAGAATGTTGGGTGCAGAATTTATATGTTTACACAGAATTAATGTCTTATGTACTAACAGATCTGAGATACCACAGATGGACCTGTGCAATATCATCTACCTACAGAATCTGAAACTGCTGAGACTACTTCCAATGCTATTTTTAAATTGAGATTTATTAAATCGGTGTCTGTAGCAACAAAGAGACATTTTAAACAGGAAAAATCAGGAAGCATTTACTGCTTGGTTCTTGAGTTAGAAAGAAAAAGGTCAGGCAAGAGGGATGGATCATAAAATTTGAGGTGCACACAGCAAAAAATAGTTTTGGTAGGATCTGCGTATTTTGGATTTCCATATTTTTTAAAAATATGTTGACTTTTCAGCTGAGGTTACCCTCACGTTCTACCAATGCTTTCAGTAACATTGGTCAAGCTTAATCTATTTGGGCAAGGAAGAGTACCAAGGATTGTTTAACGTGTTGTGACTTGCTGATGTAAGATCTTGCAACAGCTAAATCCCTACAGTAATATCATTGTCTTCAGTTAGTAATACTGTAAGTGCTCTAAATGTAGTTCTGATGTTCAGAGTGTTCAGCTCTGCTGTCAAAATGGTGCCTTTAAATAAGCAACTTTGCCACTTAGACTGTTTCAGTTTTGTGGTCCACTTGCTGAATAAATCTACTTGGTTATTTATTTTGTTTGTTTGTTTCTAAAATTTAAGACCCCTAAAACCTTAAAGGTCCACAAAACTTGGCATTCTGAGACTCGTTCTCAAATGGTGTACAAAGACTTACATTTTATTTCATTTACCTTCTTTTTGTTCCTTCCAAGAGGCAAGCAGTGAACACAAGTATCTAATTAACATAAGGGTTTTTTATTCATGCTTCACATGTAAGAGTGTTTATAACATTTAATCAAATAGGCAATAGAATTGTACATTACATAGGAATCATCGTACAAAAAGAGTAACCATTATATTTTATCATGTGTGATATAACAAAGCAATCTAGAAAGAATAGAGTGCGTTTAAAAGATTATTATGTAGAATGATCAGTGATCGGGAAACAAAAGCTAAAAAGACACCGTGTAAACATTGGTCTCAGACTTAAGTGTGTTGTGGTTAAGCAAACCATGTTCCCCCAGGGAATGGATATTATGATTCATACTAATTCTTTGGACTAACAAAAAAAAAAATGTTTGAGAAGCTGATTTTTTTTTCCCCAAGTTCTTTTTCCAAGACAGCTGAGAAAGTACAAACAGGCTTTCTATAGAGAGAGACTGCCCAGAGAAAACATACTATGTCCCGTAGAAACTGTGGAACTGTGGATTCCACAATGGTAACTTCATAGAAGTGTATTACATGTTATCTAATATGCCTGTGTGATAATTTAAGAGATTGTGTTTAGAAGACTTTGTATGGCAAGAATGTGTCATTTGTACAAAAAAAGACAGATGTAATTACCTTATAATTATGTAGGTTCAGCACAGGACTAGAGGGTTTAGGAGATCCTGGATGTACTGTTGATTATCACAGCCTGATGATATGACCGTGTCTGTATCCCTGAGGTTTCAGTGTCTCAGTTGTCTTACCTGTAAATTTGACAAGATAAAAAAATTGTTTACTTACACTCGCAAAGTCTGCGTGGTAAAAATTGCCAAGGAAGCATTAAGTACTCAGTCTTTCTGCATTTACTTTGCTCTGTGTTCCATTCCCTTGGGACAATAGATGGCAGCAAATCTGTACTTGGGCAGTCTTCCTTCTACATGCAGCGTACATAGGAGGCACTACTGTAAAACCTGGAAGACATTTGAGTAGCAGTTGGACTTTCTTGGAAGCCTTTTTTTCAGAGGCAAAAAGAAATAATAGATGCTGTCAAATCAGTTAAGTTGGCTAGAGGATAAGCATATGCATTTTAAAACTTCCTAAATTTAGCCTATGATTGAATGCATATATACATGTGTTTGCATACACATGCGTAAAATATATATGCTCTTTTTTTTAAACATGCACACAGATATTTTAAAACATTCATTATAAATTTACGTAGCAAATAAACCTAATTCAACCACAGTCTTTGAAATTGTAGAAGCAATCTAAATTTCCTCTTGGTGGATTTTTAAAAAAAAAAAAATTGTTTCCTGGATAAGTGTAAGTAGCAGTAAAATCCATCTGTCTGACCTGACAGAATGGTGAACTTAAGGGAAAAATATGGCCAAGTATTTAAGAATTTGCTTAAAATAAAATAGTTAGAGAGATGGTTAAAGTTTTCCTTTCATATTCCAGTGTCTGCTGAGGCGGATGGGTCCCTTAGCATAGAAGTGGTTGTATGCTAATGGTGCGTACAGGTGGAAACTTGTTCAGGGGAGAATGGGGTCATCAGCTAGCAGGGTAAACCCATAGATAACAGAACATTAAATAATAATTGGAATAGAGGGTGGAGAACAGAAGCTTGGTAACAGACTTGGGAGCAGTCTATCAACAGCAAAAATACCATAAATGAATATGATGGTGCATAAAAATAAATTTGGACAAAAACTAAATCTCTGCAGCTGAGGGATGTACTCATTTTTCTAGTAGCCCAGAAAGCATTTGGCAGGGCTGACTGTTCTTAGCTGTACCACAGTTAATTATGGGAAATATGAGCTGCTGCAAGAAGGGATTCTGAATGTGGCCTCTTGCTACAGCTCTGTATCACTTCTGAATCAGTGAAAATTATCAGAGTAACCACATTATGGGTAAGATTCACTGCCACATAGGCATTTTCTCTTTAGCAGTAGCTGACCTAGAGTAGACATCTTGACAAAAGAGGGGACATAGATAAAAATAATTGATTCAAACTGACTGCACAATGCAACTGTAGTCAAGCTTTGAAGTATTGGAGGTAATGCTGAGCAGGGTGGGCAACCACTGAATAGGTAATTACAAAAGCAAAATGCATCGAATTAAAAATGGTAGTATTTCCTGGTTTTTACTATGTTTATTTGCCTTTTAATGCTGTTTTAATGCTACACAGTTTTATGGAAACATGTATGGTTTTTACAGGTTATATGACAAGATTCCAATTTTTTTGCAATGTAAAGTCAGTAGGTACAAAAACTGTAGCATTGGTATGTGACAGAAATCAGGAGAAAGACTAAAAGCTGGCATGATAGGTTTGCTAGCATGATACAAATAATGTCCAATTACCTTAAAAATGGTGATTTTTTACTTTTTCCTCTCCAGTCACCTGGAACTTTCTTTATATTTTCCACATGTTATGATCGTGTGAAGTAGAGTGGCCAGAGGTAACTGGGCTAATTGTATGGAGCAATAAAGATGAGGTCAAAATTTAACTGATATATTGTATTCAGCTTATTATACTACAAAGCATAATGTTTGTATTTATGAACTGAAAGTTTTCTAAATATCAGAATGACTTATGTAATGGTGTAAGGGCCAACAAGAAAAATAGGTTATCAAGTGTGTAAAAATATACAGAAAAGCAATGATTCAGAAAGTCAGAAAGCAAGTCTCTCTTTAGATACCAAATTTTAAAGATGGCACATCTGGACTTTAGTATGTCCTAAAATATGCTGTCTTATGTTTGAATATCTTGATACAGTTTCATATTATATGTAGTGCGTAATTTCAAAAAGTGTAAGGTATGTGTAATACTCTTTTTGCAGAAATGCTGTCCTTTGATAGGATCTCATTTTGAGATTTTGCGTGAATAAGAAAAATGATGAGTTTATTCACACCTTAATAACTGATTTGTACTTTGGATTGTTGGCCATTTTACCAAGTATTTTACTTTACTATGTTTATTCATACAATGTGGCATCGAAATTATTCGGAGCTACAAGCTTCCAGAAAGTTTGAAAATCAGCCTATATTTAAGCAAACAGGTTTACAGATTCCGATCGTAGTGCCTCTTTTTTAACGTAGTCTTTTAAAATCAGGGAAAATGCAAACAATTAAAAATAAATTATGAAATTATAAGCGCAGTTGCTTATGTAATGCTAAGCTACCATATGTAGCAGCCAGGAGTTGTGCTAGTATCTGAATTTTGCACTAGAATGTTCCAAGCTGGATGTGTCTGTGTATATGAAAATGGGTATATATCCTAGGGAATATAAAAAGACCCACATATATCCTATATCATGTCCGATATTACACTTCAGAGAACACACTGTCTTTGTGGAATTCATTGGTTTTCTCATTGCTAAATTAGAGGCCAACATGCAGAAAAAGACTTATTACTGTTTTGGGGGGCTAATAAATGAGCAATGCTGTGAATGGGAGGGAGAGTGCTGGGTGGTTGTAGTGCATGACATTGAGGTGAGTACTCTTGGCTGTCAGGTTTTGCTCTTACCTCTCCCACTAAATTCATGCCTGTTTGTTTGTAACTCAAACATTCCAAAACTAGGTAGACACTATGTTTAAGGTTACTGGAGCAAGGTGAAGTGTTAAGTATCACTTCTGATTGAAAGACTCTGCTTTTTATGCATTTAGTGTAAGGGACTAATGTGGATTGGCACTGTCCCCACTAAGGCTGTGTTTAGCCAATACCATAAAGTTTGTCTAATCAGTCTGTTGAGCTTCCTTAGCTTAGTTTTATACTTCACAGCCACCTCTGAAATATGTGTGTGTAACAACCACATTCAGGAGGGCAAGTAAGAGTGCCTTGGCAGAGGAGGTGAAAACTCAAGCAGCTTACATACAGCGTGTGTCTGTTTATGGGGGAAAGACAAGAAGCCCACTTTTTTTGCTAGATCCATCCCACAAAATTTAAGTACAAAAACATTTTTTCTGAGTGAAAATGAAGTATGTACCCCATTTATGCCATTCTGTTTTGTTTTAAACAAACAGGAAAACTTAAGTGCATGTGTTGGTAGGGTGTACCAGAATTTCAAAAAGATGTGGAACTTTCTATACACAGGGATTATCTGCAGATGCATACAATTATTTTATTTTATTTNACCAGAATTTCAAAAAGATGTGGAACTTTCTATACACAGGGATTATCTGCAGATGCATACAATTATTTTATTTTATTTTATTTCATTTCATTTCATTTCATTTCATTTCATTTCATTTCATTTTATTTCATTTCACTTTGGCGTTACAGCAGAGTCTGCTTTAAAGGATGACTTCACTGAGTGTCTGACTAATTTGGATGCGGCAAGCAGAGATGAAGATACCCGGGTTTTGGATTGCAGATTGGGGCACTCAAACCCATTTGCTCATTCAAGTGAGAAAGAGAAGATCAACAGAAATGTTTTGCATTTGGGCCTGGAACTGAATGTGAGTAGGACTCTATTCATGCTATATTGGGTTTCAACAAGCATTTATTATATACAGTTACATTTCTGGTATGCATTTATTTCTGGTATGTCTAAAACCATGTTCCAAAATATCTGACAAACTGCAAAGTTTTGGATGGGATACAGTTTTCCAGATGGTTTGTGAGTCCATATGCCTATGTGCGGCTGAGCCTGAGAGCAATACATACAGAAAATTTTTAAAGTTATATAAATAGATTAAGATACATGATGTGTCATTTCTAAAATCATGATGGGTGTTTAGTTTAAATTAGTTGTTTTCCTGGAAATGGATTGCAGGAGCTGGCAACTAGGAGACAACAAGGATAAGAATAGGTATCGGGAAGATTCAAGTCAGCAACTGTGTGTGTGCGCATGTGTGTGAGTGCGTCCGCCCGTGCACACGTGCATGTGTGTGTGTGTGTGCGTGCATCTGCGCAGCCCAGGACTGCTGGGAGCCATGCTGTTGCTTCTCAGAGTTTTGGAGCAGCTGAACTGGCACTGGAGTCAGACTGGCCATGAATTTGACAGGAAAAGTTTCTAAACTTCCTAGGGTATGAGGCACTGAAACTTCAGATGGCAACCTGAGTTAATCACAGTGTGAGACACTTGCTCAACATGGCCCGGCCTAATCTAGCGGGAAATACTCATATGCTCCTGGGATGAGCAGTAACCAGCCTACAGATAGACGCATTTTGGCAGTAGTTTTCAAATTGGAGGGAGAAGGGAACAGAATGTAGTAGAAGAGGAAAGAAACATGGAAAGGATGGAATGGTTGAAAGAAAATGCTTTGAAGACTAGACTACATAACACAGTTTGTGCAAAGAAGCACTAACACAAATTTGGGTAACAGTGACATCTATTGGTAGAAATACCAGAATTGACTTAGAAGGACATTTAAAATGCTTTTAATGATGCTTACACTCACCGTTGCTATTCTCTTGAGCTTGTTATAAAATTGATTTCTTGTCCTAGCCTCCTTTTCCTAAAATAATTCATTAGAATGTTGTTGTAGTATTGTGAAGGTACAGGTTTATCCTTGTAATAAAATGTTGAGATGAAAACAAATAACTGGACTGAAAAGAACTGTGATGTAGTGGTTATCACTGCTACAAATATATGCTACAACAGGAAAAATCCAGTCCATGAGGATACTTTGTCTGCATTTACAAAGTCATTGTATAGAGCAGGAGGAGTTCCAAATTAAAAGCCATTTATGAACAATAATTTGAGTAAAATAATAGAAATCTAAGATTAGTAAGCAGGTTGTTTCCATTTTTCCTACTCTTTTTTCAAGCAGCATTTTCTGTCTAAAAATCTAATTAACTACATTATGAAAAAAGGGAATGATTTCAGTTTCTTGTAGTTAACAAAGAAGAATGTTTATTCCACTATTTCTAAGAGATTTAGAACAAAATCCTCAATTTCTATAAAAAAGGGGTGCTCAGCATGGGCTGATGGGCTGTTAGTGACCCACCAGGACACTTTATCCTGCAGCTCACTCTGTGACTCTATTTCTGGAAAGTCTTTCAAACAGAACTCTGGGCTGAATTACTTGCAGAGCCCTTGCATCTCAAAGACTATTTTTCTGCTTCAGGATGAGTCCATGTCCAGTTGTGTGACAAGGGATTGGAGGAGGAGCTGTCAAAAGAATGGTAGTGAGAAGTCTGCTGCTGGTGCTGCTGTCAGAATCCATTTGGACTGCAGCACTGCTATAAGCAGCCTATAAGAAAGATAATGGCCAAACATAGGCTGCATGAGTTGCTCTGGTGACAGCAGTCTGTTCCCAGATATTGTCTTCCCCATGCACTCCTCAGCCCGGACAGCAAGACAACTGTGGTCAAAAAATGTGCCTGTGCCTGAAGAGCAACTCTGAAACAAAGATGATGCTTCCAGAAAATAGCAACTGAAGTGGACCAATTTATTTACTTACAGTCGCACTACATCCAGTCATATCATCTATGGCCCTTTCCTGCTGTTGGAAGAAAAAGTTTAGCCTGACTAATCAAAATTTAGGCACTACTGTTTTAAAATGCAGTTATATTCGTAATAGTGACAATATGAAAAACAAAGCTTCTTATTGAATAGTTCTGCTTTCTATGGATTAGGAGCATCCTTATAAAAATGTATAATATATTTGTATATGTGCATATATAGATATGCTAGTGTTTGCTTGTGTTATTGAAAAGATTTTTCTATGTTTCTATTAGTTGGAAGGAGGCAGATAAAGTAGATGAGGGAGAGAGCGAATGAATTCTGCTCCGACAGGAATTTCAAATGCACAATCTGTATCTGAAGCCTGGAAAAAAATCCTGCTTTAGATTTTAAATCTTACTTGGAGCATGCTGCGTTCTCATTCACAATCCAGCATAGAGAACATATAGAGATACGAAAGATAATGAAACAAAATAGAAATGCAACTCCACCCTGTTCTTTATACAGCATTTCATCTCAGATAGAAAAGCGCATAAATGAGATGTGAAAATGCAGCTAAAATAACTATTAGCTAGTAATTACTTAAGAAATTCTGGTAAATTATTTGATGTGATTATGTGGATTTTATTTTATAAAGTTTTTTGTTTTATCTTTATACTATTATATCATACTGTAGATGGGAAGCAAAAGGCCTGTTGAAATGAAAAGGGTGAAAAGAGAGCAACCTAGAAAAGGAAAGCACAAAGGGAAAAGATTGAAAATTCATCTCCATTCTTTGTTACACTAAGTGCTGGCCTTTGTGCCTTAATGCACAAAGATCTAACTCAGTTTACTTACACAGTTTACAGTGATCTTCTGTTCCCTGTCTTTGTTACTTGTATGTCTGCTCGTTTTAACCGGATCAGCCAATACATCTCTTCTACAAGTTCTGCCTCAGAACTACCATTGGTTTTTCATATGATGGGTTTACAGGCTAACTGTTCCATACATTTATTGATAAAATATGCATTCCTTCAAAATAGTAAACTAGCTTTCTTAATGCACTTTCTGGTTTTATAACCATATAACTACTACGATCTTTTTTCAAATTCTCTAAAGTAGTCCATATCTCAATGCCAAGCAGAATTTTGATGAAGACGTTAAAAAACACATTGTGTTTCTGCAGCCCCCTACACCAAATGTGTCTGGTGTCCTCTCATTCTGTTAACATCATATAATGCTGAATTTTGATAAGAATGATCATATCTATGTTTCTGTTGCTACGTCTAAACTTAGTTACTTCCATGTAAAGCGAGTATGTTGGTGATACCCAGATCCTCAAACCTCAGGAAAATTGCTCACATAATAGTCTATAGTGAGGTAACAAGGCTGAGAATAATGATAAAAATCCAGGACTTTAGGTTTTCTTCCATCTTCTCTGCCTTTTCTATTTTAGAGCATTTAAAGAGTTAAAATACTAAGTATAAAATGAGATAAACAGTAGGACAGACAGATAGGAGAGCAGGAGAATGTTAAGATCCTTATCAGTCAACACAGTAAGCCTTGGGCTGGGACAGGGCAGAGGGCAGGATTCTGTCAGCAGAGCTTCAGATCAGTTCAACTGCCTGAGCCTGCTGCTTCACGTGGCTCTTCTGAAGCCTGACACAACTCGTCCGTATTTGATTCTATGATTATTTTCAAGAAATATATGCAAAATTTTCTTGGTTTAAGGCTCTTTATGTTGAAAAAAGAGTAGAAAGTCTGTTTTCTATACAGTTTGGCCACTTCGCTGTTTTGTAGAATGTGTCTTCATGCCCCGTTCATGTTTCTCTAGTTAGCTATTACAGTGATCTGAAAAGGCAATCTGAATAGATACGGGGTCCGGAAGCCTTGAGCCCTGCCGTATGACAGTGATAGAAATTCGATTACTTTATTCTGGCTTATTGTGTGTTTTCTTCAAAGCTAGTTTTCAAACCCACTTCAGGGGAGCTCTTAGACACCTCAAGAACAGAACTGGAGTGAGTTGTAGGTGTGACTTCTGTCTGTGATGAAATGTAGGTCAGAAAGGGTGTGGATTATTGAATGTGCTTTAAACTGGAAAGAATGATTGTCCTTTTGTGTAATTAGTCCGTTGACTGCCCTGAAAGTTGCTATGACAGGTTTTAGGGGCTTTTCTGAGGCACCAGAGAGTTGTCAGCTTTATAAAGTGAAGAGACTTGTAACATTATCATAACTGATCTTTTCTAGAGATTTTGAAGTTGTTTCTTTCTTCAGACGCAGTATTACAGCTTGTTCAGAGAGACTTTCCTTATGAGATAGATCCACCCAGCATTAAAACACTTCTGCCAACAAACTGGCTCCGTCTCATTTGCACATCACAATATGATGATCTCCTTCTTGTGTAAAAATATTAAGGGCACATATCGATCTATGTATTTTACCCAGAAACACTTCATTGGGTAAGTACCAATGTGTATTTCATTACCAGTTATCCAGTCCCTCAACAGGGGATTGTCCACCGGGATGATCATCAGACTGTGAGAAACAAGTCCTTACAGAAGCGTTAAATGAGGCTGGGGGTTTAGGGACTGTGTGGTGAACTTGAGAGACTGGCTGGCGAATTTGAGAGACTGGCTGGCGAATTTGAGAAACTGGCTGGCTTCCAGTTTTTGATTATTTTTCCAGGAGTAGATATAGAGATGAGTTCCATTGTTCATCCTAATGCTCAAAAAGCTTGAAAGTTTCTTCTCATTTCCTGGAGTTCATTATCAAGAGAAGAGGTACATACAAAGTATCATTTTCTGCAGGCTTGTGAGATTACCTCTGGTTTTATAAGGCATATTTCTACTTCTGGAGTTTTAATTATTCAGTGTTCAACTCTGGGTTTTCTAGCATCTCAATACATTGCATAACTTTGGCCTGACACTCAAAGCACTATCATTTTCACTACGAATTTGATCATTGTCTCATAGATTTTGTTGGGATGTTGTTTAGACGTACAGTATGGTCTTCCTGCTTTTAAGTCCACTTTTAAACTAAACTTTTCATACGTACTATTAAAATCTGAAATAGTTAGGTAGTGGCTATTTTCAGTAACCTGTCCATGTACAATATTCATAGGACTATTACAGCTTGGTGACCCTAGATTATTACAGAGAAGTTTTATTCTAAGTGTGGGTTGTCATTAGCATAAACAGATAAATAAATATTTTGGCATAATCTGAATCAGTATGTTTAGTTTAAAAGGTACCGTGAAGTTGTTCATATAGGTATATTTTTTGTTAGTGACAAATGAAACTGTTCTTGAAAAATATGATTTAATGTTTATCCATCATAAGTTAACCAAACCCCAAATAAATAGGTACATAAATAAATAAGCAAGGTATAACCATAGAAATTATCAGGACAATGAACAATTAGTCCTGTGGCTGAACATAAAAATAGATGTAAATTTAAACGTAGAAAACTTTGGTTCAGTAGGGTCACTTTGCCCCAGCTATGACTGACTGTAGAATGACCCTCTAACTTGGGTGCAAAAAAAAAAAATAGTATCTTTGAATTTCTAAGGTACCAGTTTGGAAATTTGACTAAACAAACTTCTTAAAGGCTGGGAATAAGAAGAATATAAATTTCTAGCTGTGATGAGTAATCTTAAACACACAACATAGGGAAAGCTGTCCTTCACAGGGAAATCAGCTGCAGATCACGCCACTGTGTCAAATTACTGAAAAACATTTACTGAAAAGCTGAATATTACAGACAACAAGCAACATCAAAGTATCCCAACACATTTAACTTTTGGTTTAATGCTTAAAAGTGTAGACTGTACAAAAAGCATGTGTTTAGCTTTTCAATATACTATGAAAGATCATAAAGTCAACAGCAAAAGTCATTGGTATCTACCGCAGGAAGAAAGTTTCCGGAAAATCGGATTGTAATACTGAGGGCTTAGATGAAGGTTACAGACACTTTTTCATATTACAGGGTTGCATGCATACCTTTAGACAAAGGGCACTGGAATCATTCCAAAAAAAGAATAGTATCTTTGAATTTCTAAGGTACCAATGTGGAAATTTGACTAAACAAATGTCTTAAAGGCTGGGAATAAGAAGAATATAAATTCCTGCAGATTTGCAGTCTCTGTAGTTCCAAAAATAAGAAAAGGAACAAAAGTGAAGACTTTTGACTGGAACCTGATCTAAATGTTACTGACTCTCTGAATATCAAAGGTGCTTAAGAGTATTTTGTACTTTCTTTATATGCGTGTCATGAAAAAAATACATATTATCCCTGAGAGCTTCTGTTAATGCTGAGTTATAGTGTCTTGAAGATTTCCTTCAAGTGTTTTTGCCCGTATTAACTAAAACAAATCTCACGCATACAGCATTACTGTGGCAATATATATAGATGAAAGTTGTCAAAAAACACGTCAGCAGTGATTGTTCTGCTTTGAAATAATCCGAGCTTGGGTGCAGTGCAGACGGACAGCCTGCCTGATTTCTAAACAGTTAACTTGGCATTCCAGAGCGCTGGCTGTTTACCCTGCCCACCCAAACAGCTCCTAGTCACTGGGTGTGGCGAAAGCCTGTGATAAGTACCTGTGTACAGTTCGCAGAAATCGCTGTGCAGAGTTAGGACAGTAGTAATATGAAACCAGTCTTGTTGGTTTTTGTTCATGGCCCTGGAGGCTGAAATCTGCATTCCAGATGAAACCTGCAGCAAATCGGAAGAGAGGCTCTTTTTTTTTTTTCCTGCTTTCTTTGGCTTCAAGGGCGCTCAGCTGAGTTTGCTCTGGCCAGCTGGGAACTGGGGACTCTGCACAGGCTCCGGGCGGTGGCACTGGAAGCTTCAGATTCGTTACTTTGAGTGTCCATTTGACATTTTTGGGTGATTATAGATTTACAAAAGAAGTTCTCAATCAAAGTGGAAAGACTATGCAAAAGAATCCGTCAGGAATTTTCTGCTGAAAACCACTCACAGCTCATGTACAGGGATAAGGAAGTCGCAAACAACAAATGCGCCCAGTGCTGTTCTGGAGGCTTGTTTATATAGCTGCTCTGCACTTTTTAGCACGTAGGAAGTTGTGTGCAGCCAGTAGGATTGCAGGAGTCCCAGCAGTAACCATTGGTCGAATTTTCAACCGAGATTAGTGCGCTGGCATATTTGCTGTGACAAAAAGCCCTTTGTGTAAAGGAACAAGTTACGGGAGCTGCTGAGAACTTTTTTTTTTTTACAGTGGGTCTGTTTGCTGCTCCTGAGGTAGAGTTTGGAGACCTGAGGGACGCTTTGGCTGCCGGCTGCAGCGCTGGAAGTGGAAGGAGGGGCAGGGTGGCCTGGGGGAGGCTGGCTGCCTTCGCAGGGCAGGGGAGCGGGAGCGCTGCCTGTTGCGGTGCCTGTAGTGAGTTCAGTCTGCTGTCTGAAGGCATGTAGTAACTGTTTGTTTAGCAGTTAGTAGCACTGCTAGAAGCAAACCTGTTCTGTACTTCATGCAACATGGAAGAAGAAAATGCGGTGCGTGATGGTAGTCAGCCTTCAGACCTGGAGAATACAGCAGAAAGCGAACCTGATCTTTGCACTACATTTTCTGAGGAAACACTTTTTGGATTTACAACTAAATTTGAATCGACAGCTTCCAAAGAAGAAACAGTGCTTGAAGCATTTCAACCTTTGCACATGAGTAGAAATACTCATGCTAACACCTGGCATGAGAGGAATGATAATGATTGTAATGACGACTCAGAAAATCAGCACGGCATGAACAGTACCAGTGGCCAAGCTGACCCAATGTCTGGCAGGCAAATTGACCTGGAACTGGAGTTAGCTGAACAAAAAGAGTTACTACTTCACCACTTAAGGTTTGTACAGACTTCTTTGTCTGACTCTGACAATGATGACAAGGATGCTATTCTCGTACAAGGTACTTTGGTTCATACAACAAGTGATACAGAATCGGACACGGAGAGTAAGGACCTAGACACTGATGAAAACAATAGAAGCGAATCTGGGCTAAATAATGCTGCTTTGTCTGCTGAGGCTTTGGACGATAACAATCAAAATAAGGAAGAGTTAGAATCAGAAGGGTACAGCAACAGTGATGACACTGTGGATACAGATGACATTGAGTTACACCCACCAATTTCTAAGCGGCTCCCAAAAGAGCTGGATGGTATTCTGAAACATGACTTCAATGGAAAAGACAAAATGTTAATGGATGAGCAGTTCAGTCGCTTGCTTGCTACAGGCGAATGCCCTCAAGAACTTCCAGATGAAGAACAAAGACCTTCAGCTGATAATACATCGCTCCAAAAACCAGCCCTGGCTGAAAAGACCTTCCAGCTGCCCGCTTTCTTTAGTGGACTACGTGTGAGGAAAAAGAGACTAACCACAGAGGATGGGGAAACTGTTACAGAAATTAAACCAAGGGAGAATGATTTAGCTCTGCTTAAATTACGACAGCCTGTTAAGAAATCCAGTATTACATCAGGTTTGACCACTAAAAAAAAATCAGCTGAACCTAAAGCAAGCCCTACTTTCCTGGAACAACTCTCGCACTTGTTAAACATAGATGTCTCCAAGAATGAAGATAGAACTGAAGACTCTGGTGAGGGATCTGGGGAGACCGAGGACAGTGATGAAGCTCAAGAGAACAAAGCCTCCGGCAAAACAGAACCACGATTTCCCTCTGAGGAAATAAAATCAAGCCCTGCTGAATCTGCACTGGACGTCTTTAAAGCTTTATTTACACGGCCTCCCAAAAAAGAAACAACTGCAGATACTTCAGAGCTGGAAGCCATAAAACGCAAAATGAGAAATGAAAAAGAGTCTTTGAAAGCTGTATTTGAAAGGTCAAAATCAAAACCTGGGGATGGACCATCAGACAAATCTGTAGGTTGAATTACTTTTTCTTCCTAAGATCTGGAAGTAGATGGATAAAAAAATCATTTCTTGTTTAAAAATTATTGGTGGGTACTTTAAGGTCAAACTGTCAGAATTGTCCTCTTCTTTTGGCAATCTCAAATTTTGGATTCCCAACTGAAGAACTCTTGGGACTAATTTGTCAAAATTCTTGATCATCTGCAGTTGTAGCAGAATTTAGTGAGAACTGGTGATAGTCACAGCCTTTCAATTAGAACTGAAAACTTAAAAATCAGTTTCTGATTTTAAAAGATCATTACAAAACAATTGTCCATATGTTAAGTATGGCTTTAAATCAGTTTGGTGCTGCAAATACTTACTGTAGTATTATTTAATAGTTTCTCAATCTCACTCTGTTTTCTTTCACTGAGTTTTTTGTTTTTGAAAGTAATATTTCACTTTACCTTGAGGAATAATTCTATGATAAGAGCTGATACAAGAAGTTATGGATGATTTTCAACTCAGTTTGTCCGAGACATAGAATTTCAAGTAATTTTTTTCTTATTTACATGCATATGTCTGGCTTTGCAAATATTGATAAGCATTTAACCTTATCCGAGTATAACTTAGTGATTCCAATTAGACAACTCAAGTTATGGATTAATATAAGCATTAGCAAGGTTAATATTCTTAAGCATATGGAGATTTAGTTAGTATATTTTTAAGAAATGAAAATCTATGCTAAGTTTTCATAGAACCATAATGATAAATGAAGTTGAGTGTGATTTGAACTCTTTTTAATTAAATGAGTAACCCTTGGGTTGGGGTTACCCCAACCCAAAATTCTTACAGCTACATATTTGGCAGATATAATCAGTCCAGAAGATTGTTCTTGTTGGCTAAAGGGGGGTATTACCTGAATGATTAAATTTGCAGGGTTGGACCCCAAGCCTGAAGCTACTTAAGTTAATTTTCTGTGTTTGTTGTACACTCTTTCAAGTTTTTATTCTTCCATAAAAATAAAAACTTTCAAAAAATCTTGTCTGACACCTGCGTAGACCGATAATACCTGTTTGTAGTAAATTACATATGGGGAGGAGAAAAGAGGTAGTCGTTGGCCGTGGCATGTACAGCAATTGCAGTCTGTGTGTGCCCTTCCCATTCCTCGCTTGCTTCTTCCTGCTTACACCATTCCCTGTGCTGTGCTGGCAAAGCGTCTGTGTGGCTCGCAGCAAACCTACTTGGCAAGCTGTCATCACACACGGTGAGGGAGGAAGCACAGGAGTCAGCAGGAGTGGCTTTTATAAATGTCTGCTTAGCGTCCGGTCTAGTACAAATGTGCATTTTCTCAGGGCAAAGCCGGAGTGAAAGGGTCTTGCTTTTCCATTTTCCTTGCTCGTGTGGGCCATTTATGGGGCCACTTTCATACATGGTTTTGGTGTTGCTGCAGTTGTATCTATACAATTACTCATAGTAGCATGTTGTAAATCAGATTACAGAAATACTAGAGATGTAAAAAAAGAAAAAAACCCCAAACTTAAACCTCCAAAAGAATGCTTGCTTAGTGGGGGTTTTTATCCCCATTTAAAGGGCTGTTTTAGCATTCCGGTTGACAGTGCAGTCCCATTAACAGCTGCAGCAGCACTTTGATGTGGCAGTATTATGTGGTATGTGGACAGAGCAAGCTGCTGGGGGTGGGGCAGGAATTTCATAAACTAGCTCTGCTTCCAGAAAATTATATTGTCAAATGATGTCTTAGGTGAATCCCATTAATGTTTACTTGTAAGAGGAGCACAGATGGGTTGTCTTTTCACTCTGAAACAAAGGTACAGGAAAAAACCCTAGTGTTCTTGACCACCTCTGTGGTTCACCAAAGGGGAGACAGCTTTCCACACTGGTGTGAACAGTTTCAACAAATCATTGTATGTCATGAGCGTTATGTTATTTTCCTGCTCAAAATTATTTTTCTGCACTGGTTTCTTTGTACCTCTTCCAACCAACTGAGCGCTGTTTCAATCAGTAGAATGAGGCAGATAACCATTCTGGAGTACACATGTAGAGCTGAGCATGGCGGTTGCTGTTTTGGAATCATTTGATACTGCAGACTTTAATTTTTTCTTACGTAATTTTAACAGCCTGACCTGAGTCCCTCAGAGCAAGATGACAAGACTCCAGGGAGACTCCAGACTGTCTGGCCGCCACCAAAAGCAAAGCATGAAGAAGTTAAAGTAGGATTAAAGTACACAGAAGCAGGTAAAACAAAGAGATGAAGCATTTTCAGAAATTAGTTTCTTACATTTTTAATCTTGTTTAATACAGAGATGGTCATAAGTCACAGTATTTTCTTATCTGGAAGAACAGACCTTATGTTTTGGATGTGTTGTTTACTGCTACTTGTTAAGGATCTGATTTTTAAATGTAAATGGCTAAATCTGTGTTGAAATCTAAATGCTTGCCTGTAAAAATTCATGAGGAAAGAAGTGGGTTTTTTTGATAAATTAGGTTATCCATTTCTAATGGGATTCTGTTCAAATGAGCGACAGAATAGCGAACGAATGGAAACCTGACTGCCTTTTCCATTGCCTTAGAATGTGGGGGGCAGTGACCTGCTGGACTCTAGTCTGGCTGCAGATTTTCTTCAGGCAGTGTCCAGAATAGAAATAATGAATACCATTATTGCAACTTGTGTATAAACAGAGGAATACTCGTATCTGCTCAGATCACTTCTATAGCTAGCCGTATATATTGTCCTATACAAATGTATGAGGGGGGACGTCTGAAGCGCAATGCTGACTAGTTACCAGATAAGCTTTCCACAGAAAAATATTTCTTAATTTGTTGTTATTTAGATAAATACTTACATAACATATTTACGAGGGAAAAAGTGATTGTTGTAGCCACTTCAACTCTGTTTCAAATTTGTATTCTTAAACATAAAACAGAAGTCCTTGTTACTCAGAAATTAGTCGTAAACTGTGGAATTGTCTGAAATACCGAAGTGAAAGGCAGTAGACCATCTGTTCTTCATGTACCTGGAGATTTTAGAAAATACCACCTAGAAAGGATTAAGTGGAATTAAAAAACAAGTTTTTATACTACCTTGCTGTGAGAAATGGTACAGAGCAATGCTGTATGGTTCTTTCCAATTCCAGTGGATATCTGTTTGGCCTTGTATATGAGAAAGAATAAATAGGAGTAGTGGATCTACTGCTTTGTATTGTTTAGTGGATTACTTCTTTCTCCCTCTTTCCTCAGTTTTCTCTGCCTTAATCTTCCTTTTTTGTAAAGTGGGCATGATACTGGAAGCATAAAAGTTGCTGTAAGATTCAGAAAACTTGTTTTTGACGGGAACAACATGGTTCTAATATAGAAAGTATTGAATTTACAGTGCATCTGATCAGTCTGAGGTGTGGGAGTCTATCACTAGATGACCAGGACAGGTATTCAGCTGTTGACAAGGAGTGCTACAGGCTCGCTCTGATACTCTTAGATTCTTACCATAGGCTATATGCTTGCCGTATTTAATTTTACCGAAATAAATATTGTTTTTCTCCTAATGACTGTAATCATCTGTGGCAAAAACATATGCTGAAGTAAAGAAAGGAAAGGAAACTGGATTAAGAAAAGCTCCAGATTCTACTACTTGAAGAGAAATTAGGTCATGCTTTCCTGAAATTTGAATAGGAAGGAGAGACTGGCTTAGAGCCCATGTAAATTGTTACTCTTTTGTTACTGTGATATTTTGGGTGGCAGTGTCATCAACATGCTGGTGGTTAGTTTGCTAAGTCAAATTTTTATACAGACCAGATTCTGCAGTTCATTAGTCACTCCAGTGTCTGGCAGAGAGAGGGATTTGAATGAAAACAAACTGCTGGTGATTCAGCTAGGATGAGACGGAAGCGATGCTTTTAAAGGAAATAATAGGCAAAGACTCTATTTGCAACGTATGTTAAGAGTGCAGTAGACTTATAGGTGTACCTCAGTGATTAGCAGGTTTGTGTTTCTTTCAGCTGTTCATGGATGCCCAGAAAGCAGTTGTGGCAGCAAGGACACTGCAAGCAGTTGTAAGTTGCGTACGATGGATCAGTTACATCTGCTTCTCTGAGTACTAGGGTGACTGTTTTAAAGCACTGTGTGCAGGAATGAATTTATGCAGTCTCCTGCAAGTGAGGGAAGGTACTGTTCGCGAGTAGTGCTGATATAATTTAAAAAACAGAGTTTGTATTCAGTGTTGGTCTTATTGCTGGGGGATGGGGTTTGTGGGTTTTTTTTTAATGAATATGAAAGTGGCAATGCAGCATTACTTCTAAACTTGGTACCTTCTCTCTGACAGTGGTTGGTACCTTCAAAGTGCATGTGTATACTGGCATTTCCCCTCATGCCCCTTCCCATCCAAAATTCCCTCCCAGCCACCAGTACCTTAGGAACCTCTTGTCTGCAAAGTAGGCTTCTTAAAAATATGATATAAAGCAGGTTAATGATCACCATTAAACTGACTGGTCTCAACCAGTCTCAAACTGAAACCCTATTTCTTACCCCAGTGTCTTGTCCTCACAGCTAAGATCAAATGAAAAATTCTTGACTTCAGAATAGAATTCAAAAATTGTGTGTGGCAGGGATGTTTGTGCTTCCAGTCTTCCTCCACTGATGTTCCTGAATAGATGATTATCTGTAACAAAAAGTGAAGTGACTTGTTTCAACTTTCAGTCAATGATTTATGTTACTGTTTTAATTTCTGTGATTAAGAGTTTCATCAACCAAAACAATAGGAATCTGTATACAAACAATAATAATAGGCTGAATTACTAGGTAAGTATTTGTTTAGCACAGCTTTATTTTAGGTTTAAACAAAATACATCTGTCATCAGTGTGATCACATCCAAGGATAAATCTGTGGACATAAGTCTTTGTACTTCTAACAGGGTACAAGAACATATACTTATTTTATGAGGTAGCGTAGATTTTTTTTAATTTCGCATGAAAAATGACTACTTACAGTAACACTGAAAATTTGAAAGTTGGAATACTGTAATCTTTCTCACAGTTCTGCACTAAGTCTTTGATTTACTTCCTTCATCACCATGCACTATGGCAGCTATGACAGGAAGGTAGGAACATTGAGGGAGGGGATTCCTGGCTTTTTGATCTTTTCTCACCTCCTTGCCATGTTTTTCCTCATTGTTCTTGCTGCCTAGTGGAAGCAAGAA
>VYZW01002847.1:0-13556 GCA_013401315.1 Balaeniceps rex | reverse complement strand
CCAGCTCAGCGATCATCTCTCGTAAATAAATGTGATATCTTGTAAATAAATGTTCAGCTGGTAGGTAGTACAGGTTTAAAAAAATTCCTTGTCAGCTGGGGTTCTCATTCTTAAGAGTGTTTGTAGATCTTTGTTAAAGATACCAGTAAAGCGCAATAAAACCAGAATTTTTTATAAATACAGTAAATGAGACATCTTCTGCCATCCTTAGTTGGAATCTCAGCCCCTCTGTGAAGGCAGCTTTGGTCAGCATTTCAGTCATAGATCTCTGTTTTTCAATCTCTTCTTTGATAGCATAGTCTTTAGCATATGATGATCAGTGTCTCTGCATCACACTTGCTGAAAGAGTATGTCTTCTTAAGTATCATTTCTGATTTCTTTTTAGTATGCACCCTGTGACCAAACCCTTTCTTGGGTTAGCTTTCTGTGTGCAAAGGTATTTGGGCAATGAATTTATCAGTAGATCCATCATTCCAGTAACCAGCATGGTTCAGTGCTGGAGACTTTGATACTTCCCTGTGACAACTTCTTGGCAATTAATTAGGTAGAAGAAAATGGAGTTACATTTAAAGGACAGGACTACTGTTAATCTGTCCTACTACGTACTGATGCATTCCTTGTAGGCCCTGCTGCAAAACATCTGATATATGCAGGTGGTAATGTTAAAAACCATAGTGCTTATTCCTTTTTTGTTTTGTATGTTACATCTATAAATCCTTAACCTAGAGTTATGTTCTTTGAAAGAACGTTTAAATGCAACTGTTCTGCAGCAAGAAAGGAGAAAAATACAAACAACAAAATAAAAAGAATAAATTAAGATGTAATAGCTGATGTTGGGAAAGAAATAGGTAACCATCTTGGCAAAACTTGCAGACTTTACAAAGTCAGTCATTCAGTTGCTGATTTTGGCTGCATGTTGAAGAAGGTGGGCAATAGTTCTTTTGCATATGATGTAAAAGAGAGAGAAGGGCCAAGGTACTGTCTCTTGACACTCTTACAGGTACACTCTTCTAGGTGTGCTGTTTTTCCAGATTGCCCAGGAGTTTCATATAACTTTTTTTAGCCACATGGATATGAAGATTAAGTTTCATGGAAGTAATGTGAAAGTTTGATAAAAAAATAATGAACTTTTCAGATCATGAAGCAAAACAAAGGATTTGAACCGTTCCAGACATTTCAGTTTGCAGTTTTATGGAGAATCCTTGATGGCCAGCAATAATGGATATTTTAGACAGGACTGACAGTTGTGGATCTTCTGCCTGAGAACATTTCTCTTTTTTTTCTTCCTTTTTTTGTACTGAAGCAGTCTATCTCTAATATCTGCTTTGTTGAATATATGCTTCTTATATAGGCTGAGAAGTTTATGCATGTGCAGATGTAGTTTGCACCTTCTCACCTTTGCATGAATCTAGTTCAGCTACAATTAACACATGTAAAATTTTTCTCACATTTTTAAACACCAAAGAGAAAAAGAAAAGCTAATACACAATCAGTGAATTATCTTGGATAACCTTGCAGATATCCAGCCGCTTAGGAACAGTAAATACTCAAAGTTATTTCCTATTGAATATGTAGGAAAACATCAAAGGAGTATCAGCAAGTATATACACTGCTGATGGTGTAGTATATTGAGCTGCTTGAAGGAAGGAACGAACTAGTGAGCTTGATTTAGAGGACAAAATCTTTCAGTATATCTCACGCAGTCATATGTGGTTCACTTAGAGGGAACCAGTCTGTTAGTGTGATTCACATTTCCGTATTTATATGTCTTTTTGCGTGACCCTAATTGATTCACCCTATTGATAGAATAATGTAATACAGAACTAAAGGGCATCAGTAAGAAATGTTTTAAAAGGAAGGGGTGAAAAAGTATATCTTGATTGTCTGCAATGGGTTGGTTTTGTTTAGGCAACTTTCATAAAAAGAGACTCTACAAGAGAATATTCTCAACATTACAAGTACCTATTTATTGGTTAATGCACACACAACAGAGCTGAAGGTAACAAGCCACTAGGCTAAGTGTTAATATGCTCACTGGGCCGAAAACCACGCATGGTAGAGCTTTACTGGCCAGGCAGTCGTCAGTTTGATGGGGGAAGGCTGACCACCTTTGCTCCTTGGGACAAGCTAAAGTGCAGTGGTACTGAGCTGCCATCTTTCAAGTTTGTTACCCCTTTGTCCTCCTTCCACCACCCCGTGACCCTTCAGATTTCATACCTTTTCGTGTCAGTGTTTTTCCTCTTAGATCCTTGAGCCAGTAGCTACTACCGTCTCACTGGTTTTATTCTTCTTTTCTTGGCTCTAGCTTATTTTCTCACACTTTCTTTCTAACAACTTATCGATTTGCTCAGTAACCTGAGCCAAGGTCACCCGGCTGTGCTGCATCAAAGCTAAGCCTTGGATCACAGACAGCTGAACCCCTGGGTTGAGAGTTACATCTCCAGGATAAGTGAAGTGCAACAGGTTTAGGAAATACATTTCCTGAACAGATCAGGCTTCGTGACTGGCACTGAAGTGAATATTTAAACATTTGCTTTGGCTTTACAAAATAGACATAGAATTGGCATAATCTTGAGGTTTTCCTAAATAGAGGTATTAGTTATAGAGTTTGAGGAATACTTAAAGTTTGAAATTCAAAATTATCTTTCCAGCAGACAGATCTTTAATACCCTAAATAAGTCTTGCATCAAACAGCATTAAAGCTTAGTAGCAGATTTCTTGTTGAAAATTTTCCAAAAGGCTATATTTTTCAGGGAGCTATATTACAGTAATATAGAATACTTCTAAAGCTTGGGTATATCACACAAAGTAACAACCAAACATCCTGTATTTGAATAATTCTCAATGGATGTACTTAAATAAAATAAAATTTCATGTAAACTCAAATATTAGATCTTTAAGATCTTTGGGGAGATTTTGATGATTTCAGTGGCTAATAAAATAAAAACTCCATTCTTGTCTTTTTTCATTCTTCCTAATGAGGAAAATGTTATGTATTGAATATTTGGAGGTAAAATTTAAAAAAAAAAATGGGTAAAACAGTGGGGGCTGACTTCTCTCTAAATTCCTGTGCATTATGCAAAGTTGTCAGAGTTCATGTTAAAAGTTGCTGGAAGATTTTAAGGGACCAAGGTTTTCTCAATCTTATTTAGTGAATCCCTGCTCTTACGAGTGATTTCACTGAAGTAAGTGACTATGCAGAAAGCTGACAGTAGGGACTGACTCACAAGCAGGAGTGGCTTAACTTCACTGCTGTTGTTTCTGTTCCTCTCCTCCGTTGTTTCATTTAGCATTCACATCTTTGTGAATCAGCAGCTTAACTGCTATTATTTATCCCATATTATGTTAACAGTCATTGTTTTTTGGCTTTTATTAATACATTTCCTCATAGTTTTCAGTGGTTTAATGAATATTATACGAGCATTAGAGCCTGCAACATGGACGTTTTATGGAAGTCACAGGTTTAGCCATCTCCATTTGTAAATTGGGGCTCAAATAGTGCTACAAACTGGGTGTGTTTGTCATACCTTGATATCCAAAGCTCTCTCATAAACATTGCCTGACTAGTCCTGGGTGGTAAATGATGATACAGTCCTTGACCAGAACAAAATGACAGCCTAATAAGGTTTGCATGAATGATGACAGGCAAGAGATGCAATCCAATAAATACAATTTTTACATGCAAGTATGTTCTTGCTTCTGTTATTATAAATAGTTAGAGTAAGTGTAAGTGCTAAAGCATTAGATTCTCATTTTTGCTGTGGAATTATAGTTGGCGTTCTCTGCTTATCCGAAAGGAAAGTGATAGTTCTTCGTTTCCATTTGATCTATTTTTTTCCCTCCAGCATAATGAAGAATGATACTTTTAGATGTTGACATTTTAGAAAGCTGAGATGGGATGTAGTAGACTACAAATGATGAAAGCTTAATGAAAGTTATTTTCTCATAATAGCTCTAAATTGGCTATTTTCGCAGTGTGGAGTGGGTCCAGTGGATTGAGCTTGAACTTTTTACCCCTCTGTAATCCTGTAGTTACCAAAAGTAATGTGGAATGACTTTAACTGTTCAGCTTTTTAAAATCCAGAGTTAAGAGAACTGATTCAACTTGAATTTCCACACTGTTCCTGTATGTAGGAATTTGTTTCTGTAAAGACCTGAAGGATCGTTATTTCCTGATGTACTCCATTGCAAGCCTGGCAGTCAAAACCAGAAACTATGTTTTACGAATAGTAAAGATCATAATGTAAAGCAGTAGGAAATGTGGATTTTAAACTTCTATACTAGGATAAAATTTTCATATTATCCAAACTGTGAGCCAAAATATGAAAACTTTCAGTGAATCAGCCTGTAATCATTTAATACATGTAGAGGTGGATGGCTCCTAAATCGATTTCTCTCTAGAGAGTTACGAAGATTGTTCCCAAACACATAATAAAATGAGAACTTTCCCAAATTTTCTCTTGAAAAAAAAATCCAGAACCCTTATTTCAGCAGAACCCTTTTTTCAATACTTAAAACTGTTGGAAATTTTGTTATCCTGATTCATGCAGACAATCTCAGGATGCAGTGATTTCTCTTGTTCATGCAACAGTGGGTCAAAGATCCAACATAATAAATCTGAGACATGCTCATACATTTCTAAAAAGAAGTTGTGACTTTTTTTCTGTCCTCAAATGTAATTTTTTAGATACAAGTCTCTATTATCTACCATATTAAGATTTTTTCAGGATGCTTTTATAAGAAAGATTGACTTTAATTCTTGTAGTTGTCTCAGGCTAAAGATAGGGTTGTAATATTTCAATAGCTTTAATATGTCTTCAGCATCCTGGGCAAACACAGTATCAGAAATACAAGTGTTTTCAGACCTAATGTAATTCTATCAATTTATTAAGCATAGGCTTCTATTTATAGGTAATTGATAGAATTAATGAGGAAAACTCCGCTTTTGTAAACCTTCATTTTGTAAGCCTGAAGTTCCCAGTAAACTGTTTGTTCAGCCTACCAATTTAATAGAAGTATGTTGTTGAACTTCCTAAGGATATATTCTAGTTGCTTGGCAATGGATTGTGGAACAATTCATTTAAAGTTCAATGAACACAGAACTAGGGTAATTTATTCAAATCCACCACTTATTAAATCAGGATTTGACTTAATTTTTTTTCCTGACTAATAAAATGGACTTGAAAAGAATTAGCTAAACCTCTGTGGAATTGTGACAAAGTAATTCTGATGACTATGTTGTCTATTAGTTTTTACTGCCAGTAAGTAAGGCAAATGGAGATGAATACATTCCCCATTGTTTTGTGGATTGTCAGAAAGGGATTTATTTTTAAACAGTTTATTGTCTCAACATCATCCTCCTTTCAAGAGAAGTAACATGGAGATAATATACCTGCATTTTTATTAGGCATCTGAAGTATCTGAATATTTCACAAGAAGGGGGATTTTCTTTCTCTGTCACTAGTAAATTGAGTGCTAAAAAGCAGAGACTGCAGGTGTTGAATTGGTATAGTTTTCTGATGAGCATGAATAATTTCACTGCGTGAATTTAAAACGTTACAACAATAAATACATTTTATTTTAAGTATCAGTTTTGGCCCAGTTTTACTAATGCATGTATTTCCGGTTGGAGAGTTGCTGCTTCTTTAATCTAAACAAAGACAGACAAATACAACATGACATATTCTTGAAATGTCAAGCTCACCTGCAGTCACTGGATTTTACCATGGAACTCTATGAGCTTTTGATCAGAGCCATAAAGCATGTTTTATTATGCATTAGGACCTGAGAGAAGGAAACGTGAGATTCTGAGAGTTGTATTGTTGTTATAACGTTATGCTCACTACCTGTAAATCATCTTTAGATCGGGGCATGAGAGCCCTGTGTCCTCTAGGAGAAAACAAAGCCAGGTGCAGACCCAGGAGCCTACAGATTTAGTATAAACGAGACACAACTGATGAAGAGAGAAATGCATTTCCTTGTCTTTCCAGTGAGACAATATGGAATATTTATCTAAACACCAGTCAGGTCTATAGGATCTACAGCTGTATGCAACTCCAAGACAATTCATCTTATTTTTTCCTATCCATCCTCCATTTTGAAGGGATCTCAGACACGGGCAGGGTGCAGGCTGCACCTGAGATGGCATGAGCAGGCAGTGTCTGCTTTATCTACCTGCCAGTTTCCTTACAGGCAGCCTCTCTGCTTCGGGCAGGTCCAGGCAAGGCCGTTTATCCCGTAGCACAGCAGCAGCGTGCTCTGCGCTTCCTGACCAGTGGGCTTCATCACAGGGTAAAGTGCACAAAGAAGATGCACACTTAGGTGGTGTGGCTCTTATGATTTAAGGATATAACCAAGACAAAGCTTATAGCAGAGAAGATTTTATGCACATGTGCCCTTCTTCCTAAGGATTTTGACGTGTTCAGTCAGGATTTTGAAAATATCTTTGTGATAGCATCCTAAATAGGAATCACCAGGATAGGACTGCATTTATGAAGAAGGGAGGATATAATTCTGAGACTCTTTCAAAAGACCAGATGTGAAAATAATTACAGAGAATTACAAAATAAAATGGCAAGTTGATGAAACCCAAGCATTACCTCTTTCCAAGTAGACTTTGCCTGACAAACTTGACAGATACTCATGATCTGTGTTATAGATTGCTATGAAGAAAAGTGATGAGAATGAACTAAAGGAATAAAACCACAAGGAAAGGAATGGACTTCAGAGATTGAACAGCAGGAAACCATATGTAAAACTGCCTCTGGTGACTTCACAAGCATCATCTTCCTAAGGGAATTTTAGGATTTTTCTGAGGGAGCAAAAAATATTTGCTTATATTTGAAGATTTCTGACAGAATTAAATCTGTCAAGGTTAACTCATATTTTCTTAAGGAAAACTGAGCGTGTGTGTGTGTGTATTCACTTACATGATGAATGGGTGTCTGAAATAGATTTGAAATAGTCTGAAAAAGACTTTCCTACTTTTCTCTGTCTGTTAGACCTACCTTTTGGCTCTTTCCAGCAGAATACCTTGGTTCCAATGCCACAAAATACTTTCCATTTTTGTTTCTGTTTGGTTCCTCTGCTACATTATCACACCCAACTCGGGAAGAATGTTTTTAGTTCTGAGTTAATTAGCATTCCATGACCCAAGTCTCACTCAGTGTAGAATTCACTCTGCCCAATTACACACCTGCCCATAGGTTCCTCAGCGTAACAAAAGATTCCGTATGCTTGTCTTTTAGTAATGAGTATCTCAAGAAAAAACATAAGTATACAGCAGAAAACACTAGCCACCATTTCTTGAGAAGAATTCTATACATTCTGAATACTTTGTGTCTTGTTTAATTAAGTAGCCTCTTAATTATTAGCCATCATTTAATGCAGTTTGACTTCACCCCACTAAGTGAAAAAAAAAACCCTCTTAGAAAATGAGCTAAATGGATTTAGAGTTCATGTTACATTTCTTCTTTCTTATTTTTCTTTTACTGTCCAATCTTAAAATCCATAGAAAAGAACAATATTTGGGGAAAATGTACTAAAGCAAACTGCTAATAAATCTTGTCTTATGTTTGTACAGGTTTTTTTTTCAATTTGTGTGTATGCTTGCCGAGGTAATAGACTCAAAGCATTAAAAGCATAGATGCCTTAACAAAGGGATTCAGCAATGATGCATGATCTAAAAATGAAAAGCTAAGAGCAGCAGTGAACATGACAGTGCTGTATCATGGTTATCAGGGGCGAGAAGAGACATCAAGAATACTAATGGATTCAGAAGTAGCCAGAAGTGTCTCTGAAAATGGAGGTGTATTGGAGGATGTGTATTCTACACCACTGATGAGTGGGTGTGCAACAGCAATAGTTACAAGAGATCAGAGAGTTACAAAGAACTGTGACATTCTAAATAATACGATTTTAGCAGACCCCAGTGTTTAGTAAACAATGCGATAGAGAACCTGTTGTTTGCAAAGTTCTTAAAAATTAGTAAATTAATCCCCACAATGTCATTAAAAAGGTAAATTATTTCAGGTGAAAAGGGAAAAAAAAGGCAAAGAAGAAAGATACACAATGTACTTAGAATTACAGAGGGGTTAGTTTTGGGGTTTTTTAAGAGTGGAATAAATTCGAGAGTTCTTTACTTTCATTTGCATTCATATAACTAGCTGCTAATCCTTCCTTCAGTCTATTCACTTTGCTTCCGTCATAGTTTGGCTTGTTCGCTAGCACTTACAATGTAATTATGTAGTGAAAACTTCCTAGCAAGGAATAATGAAAGAGAATTTTATCCACTTGCTCTTTTACAAGTGAATTCAGAACCAAAGTATATAAAATGTTAGAAGAGTCAAATCGGTTTTGTTTCTTACTCGTACATACACTGAGGTCCCGACCAGAAGAGCTGATGACCATTTTCACCACTTAACACCTTTAAGTAGCAGAGTCTTAGATGCCTAATTTTTTAGCAGTATTATTGCTTCCAGAAATCATTGATGCATGCACACTCTCCTTCTTTCCTACAAAATTTCTGTTACCTCTGGGTTCACTTTATTATGGAGGTTATTCATGTTACGAGGCAGGAGTTAAAAATCTTTAAAAATAGAATACAAGAACTTGATTACTATTTTGGCACTGTTTCACTGTCACTGATAAGCAGAATATCTTTATAATAAGAAAACAGTATCTCTAGCAGCTCAGTGTTGAAATTCACACAAGTGTGCCCTCCTTTACATGAGCTCCTTCAGATGTGACCAGATGCCAAAAATGTGTTAGGTAATCATGATTAAATTCTGTGTGGCAAAATACGACGCCAGCAATACTCATGTGAGTACTGTTCCATTTTCTCTTCTTATAGTCATCAATAATTTATTTCTTTATCTTCCTATCTGATATTTCTATGAAATCATTGATTAAACTGTGTGTTATACTCATTGAATTTTATTCCTAGAAAAGAATTCAAAGTATAAATTTCATTGAGGCTGGGTTTGTAACAGTCACTGTTGGGAATCCCATGGAAAATTGTTTGAAAGAAAATCCATTCTAAAACAATAGGGAGAGTATGATGGCTGAAACCTAAAAATGGAGATAATGGGCATGTTCTGTGTTTTTTTGCATCTATCTGGACTAAAAGTACTTCTGAAAAGAACTTATTTAAAAACAAACAAAAAACCCTTATACATTCCCTAGTGAAGTTTTTAAAATTCATGTTCATAGCAAAATTTAATAGCATCTTGGAAAAAATCAATGAGATGTATCAGAGTAGACTGGAATAACTCAGTATGTGTTGGGAAGAAGTGACTAGAACTGGATGTTGAAGTGGTGGCTGTTTCATAATTGCATCATGTCTCATCTCATGCTCATTTTTTGAACTGATGAATTACAGTACTTTGTAGTTTTTAGTGACATGGCAAGAATAGGAGGATCATTTTCTGTATATATGGCTTTTGACTTCTGCTTGAGAGAAAATAATGATGTTAACATGAATTTTAGGGGAATGGTCAGGCAGCGATGCACTGCGTGTGTCTGACAATCTAGGAACAAGGGGGTTTCTGAATTTCAGAGGAAATTCAACTGCTGCTGCTCTCTTTAATTACCTAATGACACCACACACGTTCTGGTACTGATTTCAGCAGTATGCTGTTCTCTTTCCACATACATTCTGTTTTTCATTAGCACTTTTCTGTTTCCAGAAACAAACAAAAACTCTGAGTAAACATAAATGCAGGGCAGATGCTCATCTTTGGGAAGATAGAGAATAAGAATCTGACAGGAGCTAACGAATCAACACAGTGCTGTCAAAACATTGTTTCTGAGGGGAAAAATAATGAACAAAACCCACATCAGCTTCAGGGCATTCAGTGAGAGAAAGTAAAATACAAGAAAACCAAACTATCTGTCATTAGGCAAAACAATGCTAAAATGATAATCTCTGTCCTACCTGCAGATCCAGAGCCTCTGTAAATGGTTCTGCTGTATAGGGAGTACCAGCGAACACTGATCAAACGCAGGTACGGCAAAACATATCTCTGTTCTAGATTTAGTGTAAGTTACTATTAACCGTGTCTAGGTGATGGTGTAATTCTCAGACTATTCAGATAATTGGGCAACAACGTTATCCACCAATTTACAAATCCCTTGGACTGATAGCAAAAGGAAAAATGCAAGGATGCATTGCAATTTTGTATTGAGCTTAATGGAGTTCTGGATGCTACAAATCCATGTTCTGCTTAGAGTGGAAGGAGGAATCTTTTGGAGGAAATGTCATTGGTTTTCTTTTTTGTAACGGGTTGCGAAGTGGATCTGTTGTACTGAATGGAGCGGGAATAGTTCTTCTTCCTATTTATTGTATAGTACCATTAGTTCTCAAGGTGACCTTAGCTGCTGGTTGGGACTCTGCCAAGGACATACATAAAATATTCATGATTATGTAGGTTATTCAAATTGACAGGTTTTATTGGGTGATTATATTAAATTGATAACAATCAAAATGTAGTTCTAGCTTAAGAAAAAGTTTATTTTAATATAACAAAATTAACATTCACATGTCTATCAATCCTAATAACAAGTGAGTGTAATACAGCTCAATGCTTGTTTATAACTTGTATTCATAAACTCCTGCATGCATACCCTTCAGGTACAAAATTACCTGCTGCTTTTTCTTCCTGTTAAAACTGGCTAATGGTCTCCCATGTGTAGTGTATATATACCTCTCTTTCTGCCGAGATTTATTATCTGTGAGATAAAAGAGCCTCCCCAAGTAAACTGGCTTGCCCTGTTTTCCTGAATAGTCCTACTGGCTTAGCCAGCTCTGTCTGCCAGACTGCACCGAACACTCGCTGCTTCCAGAGTTCAGACTCTCCAGCTTTTCTAGAAGCTGGTCAAAAAGTATCAGCCAATCTATGTCAAACAAAGTGCACGCCCCCCCGTCTTTGTGCAGCTGCTCATTCCAAACTGGAATGGTATCTTGTGGTTTTTAACGTTCCTAGTGCCTAGTTTCACGTGGCATGGAAACCACTGGCAGACAGTGGTTGCAAAATGTGGGAATGAGCATCGATGGGCTTCTTCGTCTTGCATATATCAGCTGGAGTTTTAAAATACCCCGTCTAAAAGTATAAGTATGTGACTTCTTTAAGCATTATCTTAAAAGTCTGAGCTCAAATTGTTTTTTGGTCACAGTTACACTACCTTGTGCTGTCTATAATTTAGATACTTAAATAACGGAAAAGACATTTTCTGACTTAAAAAGAATGTTTAAAGTATATGTGATTATATTTATGCCATAATAGCAATAACTACTTCTAAAGCTTAATGGCAGAGGTGTGCCAATTAAAAAGCCGATTTAACTTTCCATAGCAATGAGAATATGGATAGGTTTCTTTTAAAAGAATGGTATAAAGTATTTCAAGAGCTTTAAAAAGAAGAACTATCTTTTGTGTTGTATTTCTGCAGATGGTTTTATTAGATCGTTAAAAAGTTACATACAAAGGGCAGCATTTCTTACCAAGAAAATGAGATTTTAAAATAACTCACATTAGTGGTCAATCCTTGTTATGTATGTTTGAGTTCTAACAGCTGTAATGATTTGTTTTAAAGGAGCCATATCAACCTGTGCTGATTTTTAAGCCTTTGCTGATTGATTTGACTTGTTTGATGTATTATAAATCACACAGCTATAAAGTCACAGTAAAAATTCCATTAAACTTGTGAGGTAAAAAAAAAAAAAATCCATAAATAAAACAGTACAAAATGCAAGACAGCAGCAAATGTGCTATTTCTTTTCCTTTTTTAAATTTAAGTTTAAGTTTACAGCCAAGGCCATTTTTATGTGAAGAAAAACAATGGCAACAAATAAGAATCTACCAGGAGTCTCACTGTGTAGGTATATTTCCTATACTTGAACTTGAAATGCAACAATATTTCAGTTTCTTTCACTGTGCCACTATAAAGCTGTTTTTTGTAATTTCATTGATCAGAACTGGTATTATTTGTTTTCAAATTAAGCCTTTTTACCAGGAAAACTATTGTTAAAAATACCTAAAAATAGCTAGAAGAGGTAAGGAGTTCTGAATATGATCCTTCTTGCTTGTAATACTTTAATTCTTGCATTTCCACAGTCTAGTACCATCTAGACTGTCTAACCAGTAACTATGCTGAACATCACACCAGACTCTATGTATGATTTCTTGTTGCTGTATATTTTGTCTTCTAATTATCCCTTTTCATTTCCACATTTAGGCTGAGTTGATAAATACTGAAGTAATTCTTTAGAAGTGACAAAAGTTTTCTGATTGAGATCTCAGAATGGAAAAAGACCTAATGTTCTTGAATTAAATGTCTTAAAAAGTCAAATGAATTGTTCTAACTTACACAGTTTTCTCAGAATTCTTGTCATTTTCTTCACAAAAAAATAAAACTTAGCCTAAATGTAAATTAAAATGGATTTTTCATTGAAGTAGAGAGATATTTTTAGAATTTGCTGTGTTTTCTTTTATTTTTTTCTTTTTTTAATATCCATAAATTCAGGATACACTCATATTATTTCATTGTACCTTAGCATCTTCATAGACAGAAGGCATAATATCCAAGACACAAGATTCTAATTTTGGGTTCTATCATAATAGCCAAATATGACAGGGCATATTCTGCTAGTTTGTTAGGCTAGACTTCGGTTGTGCTGCAGGGCTAAGGGTGACATAGTGACGTGTGATACACGTGTTAACTGGGTAATAAACCATCTCCTGAAATACCTTAACGCTAATGACTAACTCTTTCATCTGAGGCTGTATTTTAATAAATAGTAATACTGATGATGGTGATCCATATACCTGTTTCTTATCAGTGAGATGTGGCTGAAGAGCTGCTGATTTTCTGAAGTGTTGAAGAACATGCAATACATTGCATTATGCTTTATCTACATTTCAGTACTGTCACGTGGACAAAATCCTTGATTGTTCCATACTGCTGTCCTTACCCTGACTCCTGCAACTCGCGTGACTAGTGCTCCGCTGTCAATGCAGCAGGTTGTATTCGCCCGAGTCTCTGCCCTGGTCCAGTTTGTTACTGTCAGAGGAATGGGGTAATCTCTGAAAAAGGGCAACCCAGTTTTTGTTAAGCATTATTTGCTGGAAAGTCTGCATTTGGCACTGTGATCACTGAGGTTTATGAGGGAATTAATGCTGTGTTGTCTCCTGACTTGTCAACAATGAAAATATTCCTATGATTATTGTAGGAATGGAATAGATGAAGTTTCCAAGCTGTTCAGGCGGATATATATATATCATATGCATACTATTTCAAGCAAATAAGTTTAGGAAGGAATACTTTTCCTATTATATAGACCTTTAGAGACAAGTCTGTAGAATCCTGAATCATATTCATTGGTATACATAGTAGGAACATTGAAATGAGACAAGAAACAAAGGTGTCCCGTGGACCTGTTCATTGCTGTTCACTGCAATAGTAGAGTTGTAAAGAGGTGTTCATTCCTCTGGAAAGGCCAGCATTCATTCACTCTTTTCCCTTTCTAGTAATCCTCCTGCTGAGAGGTCTATGCCAGCAGG
>VYZW01002838.1:3937-14085 GCA_013401315.1 Balaeniceps rex | reverse complement strand
GTGGCATAAAGCTATTACAGTGTAGAGGGGCCTTGTATATCTAATGTACGATTAGATAAATTTCACACATATATAACGTGCCCTAGTGATGTCTGTTCATTGCAATAGCCTGTTGGGGCTAGCTTTGCTGTGGAGAAGGCATGATGCAGCGTGGTGCTAGCCNAGTTAGACTACATATTTTCATAATACCTGGCAAGATGCAAGAGAAACACATGATTACTGACATGCTTGACAGAGAGAACTAGATTTGTTTGAGCTAAGAAAAGAAGGGATTTTAGCTTCTCAGTATTTCAGGAAAGATTTAATTTCATTATTGATTAAAGTGGGTTTTTTTAGTTGAGTGAATACAAACATGTAAAGAAAAATACTGCCTCTACTGATGAATTTTTAAATTCATTCAATTTGAATAGGAATGACAGTGCTTTTGGTTTTGTGACAATGTTCCTGGTTATCAATCATGACATAACTCTTAAAAATTAAATTCGTTATTCCTTTGATTGACAACATCCTTTTAAAATCCAACCAAAAGANGACACAATCCTTTAACATGCAAACCAAAGTATGTGTTACCTTAGAGGCCATGTATTGTACACTTGGGATTTCAAACTAAATTTTCATTTGGGAATACCAAACTTCATGTAGAGTCCTACAGTTAGCCTGTGCAAATTTGGTAGAAGAGCATGTGGACGACTGCATAAACCTAGATAGGGATGGACAGATGATTTGCTGTTATAACTGAATACTAACATATATGTTGGTGGTACACATAACTGCATCTCTGTTACTTGAAACTTCTGACCCACTACAGTCTCTGAAGGAGTGAGAATACTGTGGGACATGGGCAAAGTATAACAGTAACAGGCATCTTTTGATAACCTTACAGTTCTAATGAAAATTCCCTTTTATGCTGGAATCTCCCCTTGAGATTTGTGGCCAAATGTGATCAACACTGTAAAACGTACCAACAGACAGTTCATGCTTGATAGGATAGTAACCTAAGTAAACAAGATAAATAGGAGAAAGGCAGCACTTATTTCCAACTGTTAAATGAAGAAATGTAGGCACTAGAAGATTAAATGATTTGCTCATGACCATGCAGTCTGGTGCAAGGCCATGGAATTGGACCTAGACCGCCTGAGCTTTCTTGTGTCTATTGCCTTAAGTATAGGCATGGCTGTTTATAGAACATATATAGCAATATACTTTGATGAAGTTTCCTTCTAGAGCTATGACTATCTCATACTGAAGAGCTAGGTATTTTGATTATTCAAATAATTTAAGGTCAAGAGAAGGTTTAAAGATATTTCTTCTTCAGTGGTATTATGCTTTTCAGAATTAAATATTAGCAAGAAAATAAAATCAAAGAAAAACATCTAATGTTTATGTAAGAAGCACCTGTCCAGATGTAATACACATAGTACCTTTGACATTGCATTAAAAAAACCCACAACACAACATTGCTCTGTATGAACTGATAATTGCACTCAAGGTCAGGTATGAATAACACCTGAATTTTTCCATTTACTTACGATAAATCCCTGCTCATTAGAAGACTGGATAATTATAAAATAGTTTAAACATACTTAACTACCTGCAGCCCCAACAATGCTTATGCTGTAGATGTATCCCATGAGAAGAAAGAAACACAGAGGTGCCTATTATTGCTTGTAATGCTATGGAGCGACAACATTTTTGGACAAGATGTTCTGGGGACAAGCTGAATCTCAGGTCAATGGAGATTTGTTGCATGTGGACACTCTCTAATAATTTCTAGTTTCCTGTGGGCTGAAATACTAACAAAAAAGAAAGAACCTGGGACATCCACCACAGCACTAATCCAGACCTTGACAGCAAAACCAATTTATTGTATACTGACAGGGTAAGCCACTGTCTTGAAGGATACATGTTCTGAAGGCTCACAGAGTATATTGATGTGAAGGTGTGGAAGAGGTAAGAGGTTTGTTTTGAAATTTTTGGTGCATATGTTGATGCTTTACTCTCCATTCTTACCCACTACTAAAATGCGGTATTACAGCCCCTAGGTCCAGGACCAGAATATAAAAAAGACCCTTCTAATCAAATAGAAAGTATTGGCTGGCTTCTACACCAATCCAAGCCATACCAACACTCAGTCTCCATGCAAAGATACAGGGCATCCTCAAAACATATTGGCACATCTGACCTTTCTTTTTGATTCCTTTTAGAAAAAAAATATTACTGAACAAAACACAGCCTCAGTGTCTATATACTGCAGTCTGAGAGGAACTCTAGAGGAAATCCAAAAAAGTTTGATTAATAGCATGCTGGAATTTTTATGCATGCATGCCTCTTCTTTGTGATTCCAGCCAATATGAAAGCACCATGCAACAGGAACAACAGCTCAAGACACTAAAATTTTAGGCCAAGTAGTGTTTCAATAGAAGGATTCTTATCCTAACATTTCCCTTCCAGCTTTTCAGAGGCAAGAATTAACTTTTCTAAACCTATATGAGTGTACAACTTAATGTCAAGGAATTAAGCACCTGGCAGAACTGGTTCCCAGCCTTCAAGACTTTTTGAGGTCTATCACAAACATGAGCCATCTTAAATCCTAACATCTGAAGGTCAGACCTGGGAAGCCTGCTGACAACAGCTAAGATTATTTTATTGATCACTGCCATATGCAAGCTGCAATAGGTCACCTTTCTCACAAGTTTTTTCTATTCACTCATGCGCATTCCTGCATAACATTTGTATTAAATACTATCTTGAGATGATATCTTTCTTGACTGAGATTTCCTTTTTCAAGGTCTTCTATTTTTGAATATACATTGACTTCTCATTTTATTTTCAAACTTGACATCAGACGTTTGAATCATGTGCCATTATACAGCAGGTTAATCCATCTCTTTGACTGGATGCATGGAGGTTTAATAGATAAAAAGGTGAAGAATAAACAATGAGTGAGATGAAAAAGGAGAAAGGATTTTGGAAGATATTTTTACCTCAAGTAAGACAAGGATGTAAAAGGTATAGCTATAATGCAGAATCTTTCTATTTTTTACTTTTTTTTAAAGAAAGGCTGATGAATAAAATAAATCTTATAAGCACAGAGAAGAAACAAACATTGAGGATGAGAATAACTGAGGGAATTTCCAGAGCTACATGGTGACAGATTAAAGCTAAAATTAATAGCTATTCATTCTTGTAGTCCTCTCCCCTCAAAAAAAATCAATTTTTTACAGGACTGGGCAAAAAATACATAATACACCATTTTGCAGACTTGGGCAACTGATTTTCCACCTCTGATTGTCCTGGGTTGTTGTCACAAAGAGTCATAGTCATCAGTGAGAAGTTAACAAAAAAAAAAAAAAAAAAAAGTGCCTTTTCGGTAAAGCACCTTAACAATCTAAGATAGCTGCCAGTGACAAAGAGACAGAGAATCTGTTAAACCAGAGCAGACTTTCTGTTCTGTTACTAGTTGAAGCTTTGCCTTTACATTTCCCATATCTATTCATGGACCTAAGAGTGCAATAAAGGCATTAAATCCATCAGGGACAAAGAAAGAAAGAAAGAAAGAAAGAAAAAAACCCCACCAAAAACCCCATCTGCAAAAAGACAGGTAGCCAGCAGAGATCTATAAATAATTTAAAAGGCACCTGTCTCCCCTCATATTGGCAACTTTGAACTGCTCTTGCCTTGCAGATATATTTCAATTGCCTGAGCAAAAAGAAGTATCTCAAAATTCTCAGAAAATGTAAGTTCTTAACATTCCTCCAAGATGCTTCAAGGAAAACTTTACCGTTATACAAAAGTGATCCAACTTACACTCCATATATTTACTGATGACAGTCATCATGAAGGAGCACATCACTGGGGGAAGTAGAACCTTCAATGAGGCAGAGAATCTTTAACACCAAATTAGAGGTTTTCAGTTAAAGATCAGGTCCTAGTTCAGCCACAGGTAGCTGGAATTCAGGCAGAAATCCGGGAATGAAATCTATGGCCAGTGTTATGCAGGAGGTTGAGTGAGATGATCATAATGATCACTACTGGGTTAAAAATAAAAATAATTTCAGAATTTACCAAGAGAACCTATCTTATTATCAAGAGCAAACACTGTGATCTGAGTCTAAAGCAGTTGTTAGGTGCTGGGGATTATGCCTGTTCAGTTGGACTGAAAAAATATCCCAAGCACAAATCTCAAAAATAACTCCATTATGCATGGATGTTAATGAGTCAGTTGTGATAAAGTACTGGTAATAGTATTCAGTGTGAAAGTCTGCCTTTCCACAGAATCATTCATTGTAAAGTGTTCTCACCTGCATGTTTGTTAAAGGAAATTATTTGGGCTTAGAAGCTGTCATTTATCCAGATGAACCCTAACAAATAAGAAGGTTATAGCAGATGCATGAATAGTTGGGCCACAGGCATTTTTCAGAATGATGTTATAAAAGGATAGGCTAAATACCTGTCCCGATGTGAAGTAGTCTATTAAGCACTGACAATAATTAGCAGGAATGGGCAAAGACATCTCAAAAGAGAATATATCTGGCTATATATAAATCTATAAACACGTGAGTATTGTTAGAATTGAAACATTTTGTAACACAGAAGGAGTTTCAGCAGAATTACAAAGACCTCATTGAGCCACTGTTAAAATAAATTATTTTGGCTTTTCAGTTTGCAATTAAAATCTCACATTTTCTTAAAATATTTCATTCTGACTGAGAATGACAATTGATTTACAACTGTAGAAATTAGTTATGACCAATGACCTCCACCTCAGATGGTTTTGCATCTTAGAAGCATGTGGTAAAAATAAAGAAAAGGGACTAAGAGTTAAGAAGGGTAATCCATCGCCTACAAAACCTGAAGCACTAGTAACATGTAAGCTTGAGGTTTTCTGGAACTACTTTGGTATTGCCTCGGTCCACTCTGTTCAAAATAGAGCTGTCAACACTTTGTAAATAAAAGACATTACAAAAGACAGCTAAAATCCGTGCCACTGACCTCTTTTAGAAAAGAAAGTTGGCCTGAATTATGAGAGCCTCAAAACTGTATTTGCTCAATGAAGTGTTTTGCAAGGCTGAAAAAACGATCATTATCAGCTTTTACAAGCAGAGGAAAAGACTGTTATTTGCACAAGTTGATCCTGAGATACAGTTCTTACCTTGAATTCCCATTCAGCCTTCCCAAGTTTCATTCTTTCATCCCAAATTTCAATCATAAGTAGTTCTAAAATATGAATTACCGAAGTGAGATTTCCTTACGATACCAAAATGCTACTTCAGTCCCACCTCAGTGAAACCAGGGATTGCTGAGAGGCCATTTTCTGCAGGTTTGCTGCAGGTTTGGAAGGCGAGCCCCACCTGGTCACCCACCCCATGCTGGCAGTAGAGCCGGCTAGCCTGGGGAGCCGTCACAAGGTGTGCAGACCATGCCAAGGAGGAGCATGGAGGGGTGCGAGGTCAGCCCCATGGCATGGCCACCTGCCAGCCCGCTAGTCAGCAACTGCGGGGGCTGGCACGCAGCCAGGTAGAAATTTCATAGAAATTAGCAGTGTGTTCTGGAGGTAATGGGGAAAAATCAAGGTATATTCTCCCATACCCCCACTGGCTCTTGTAGCTGTGAGCCCATTTGCCTACAGTGACATAAAACAGCAATAGCAAGCAGCTTCCTGCCCAAATCCTGCACCTGAATTGACAATCTCCTTTCCAGGCCTGTCTGCTTGAGATGCAATGCAACGGAGCGAACACAAAAAATGTAAATTAAAAATAGAGCATCTATTCTTCAGAGCAGCTCTCCATGGCATCTTAGGATATTCTCAAGGGAGTACCAGCAGCTGATCTCAGCAATAAGGAAGCTGAAGGTACTGAAGAGAAACAAGGTGGCAACACAGCATTTAAATGACTCATGCTGAAAAAAAAAAGGCGGGGTGGAAGGACAGGCTACAAGAACAAATTTTATTCAGAAATTTTATTAGAGAAATTTTGCACATCACAGAAAGTCCATGGTTTTCCTCAGTGTCCCTGTTTGTTAAAGGATGCTTATGAAACAAATCACTAATTGGCCATTTTATAATTCAGCTATGCATTTCACCCTCCTTTCTTTTTTTTCTTTTTTTTTTTGTGCGGGAAGAAGTAAATGTTATCATGAACTTTTGATTTGAACAGAAAGATTTCTGTGACTAGAAAACAGAGGAATTCAGAACACTGACTGTATTTCTGTGAACAGATTAAATCATTCATAAGAAAACAAAATCACAATTTGTTTAAAAAAAACCCCAAACATCAGAATTGAACTTCCTTTTCTTTACACAGAAAAATGAGAATAAAGAAAAAATCAATTATGCTTCAAAAAGGTGATATTTATGCTCATAAACACAGATTTAGAGAAATACAATAGAAAAACATAATCAGAAAAATATTAAATAACTTTCATAGAGAATTAAACCCTGCTAGTCTGTGCATATCTATTAAAATATTTAGCATTTTACAGTCTTCCTTTATTATACCATGCTTGGAATTGAGAACTGTTGGTATTGCATCTTTAGAAAGGTAATTTTCCTTAAATTTTCTGGGAAGTCTCAAGCTTAATCAATAAGCTCAGTTTCATGTGCTATTAATTATTTTTAAAAGGTTGACATTATAAGCAAACTAGCAGGGTATTTAGTTGACTCACTGTAAATATTTCATTTTAGGAGATGAAGCTCATTTTAGATATTAATCAAAATGTAATTTTCCTTAGTAATACACAAATGTAATGGGTTTCACCTGTGTGCCTTTATGTCAGCAGGCACACAATTTATGAACTTTTTAGAGGCAATACGGAGACAAAGTCGATTTTTTAAATATACAGGTAGTATTTTATTAAATTACAAGATTAATGCAACTAGTAAACTTGCTATTTCCTAAAATTTAACTTATTTATGCAAAATATCTCTTCCTTGGATGACTAGGTTCAGTAGTCATATAATGAAAGATATGCTATTCAAAAGAGGTATTACTCTTCTGAAGAAAAGCAAATATCTCGTAAAAAACCAAACAACTCAAAATGAAAACACATTGGGAGAACTATTTTTTCTCCACACAACATAACAATTATTTCAGAAATAGTCGGATATCACCTTTGGATTAAACAAATAATACTGCTGAAAATAACCACATAAAATGGAATGTCTTTTTGCTGATTGCACACATGTTTTCTAGAACAAGAAATCTCAATCAAGAGGCACTTTTTTGCAAACCAAATGCCCCATATGTGAAACTTGTACAATAGAGTAATACAATAGAAAAGGTATTTTTTCCTCCTCTTTCTAGACTAGTTTTCAATTTCTCTGATGTCCCCTGATATGGACATCCACAACAGTGGACCTTCTTTCCAATTTCCTCCTGCTTACTCCAGGAAAACTTAATGCGTGCAAAAAATGGGTATTGCCTTATCCAGATGAAACCTGGGCTTTGCCTTCCAATTCCACATACTTGCCCTTGAATCACAGTTACAAATATGTGTCTATGGCCATCAAAGCATTTAATTTCTATCTGCAAAGAAGACATTCATTTTCAAAACTGATTCTGTTGTTTTTAAGAAAGTCTTCCATTTCCTGAGGCAAAATGAATAATATGCTGTACAAATATGTAATTTAAAGATATGAAATGTAATAATTAAGGTAATACTTATGCCATAAATATTACCAGAAATTCTTGGTAATATTTTATATGACTATGGCAATACTCCCAATTTAGACAGAAAACCAGAACTACTTTTAGTTTTGGTACCACACTGCAAGCCAGCAGTGGACGGTGCCAGTGCAGACTTGCTTACCAGGTAGCTGGGAACTTGTGAGAGGGGACTTGAACAAACCGACCTGCCATCTTTGCAGTATCTTCCTGCCAGAAAGGTCTTTTTTGTCGTCTTCTCTCCAACTCTGTATAACTTTATGGGCATAGCTGCCTCCAACAGATTTTTCTAACACATGCAGGCAAAATAATTTCCTAGCACCAGTGTTACCATATAGATGTCAATCTAATCCTTTGTTGTTTCAATGCTCTGTGCCAATACAGAGCACAGTTTACATGTGTCATGGTAAGATAATTAGATATAACCACTTGGTGTCCTAACTCCTCTTGCCTGCTAACGGCTTTTGAAAATGATACCTGATGGCCAACAGTGACTTGGCAGCAGCCATTAGTTTTCTCCTCTTATTGGAAAGCTCCCTGGGAAATGTGTTACAGTGTTGAGTCAGTTTTATGTATTTATTTAACATAAATCAAATAACAACATTAAAAGCCACTGCACTTAAAGGGACTTGTAGCATCATGGCAAGTACAACCTGGCAAGTATTTCATGCAAACTGGGAGACAAACAGAGCACAAATGTCACCTGATTATGGGTAGGTTTTCAAATATGTGAATTTTAATCTCAGTAGATATTTTAGATTCCATCTATAGATTTTTAAGCACATGCTTACCCCTAAGCGCTTGGACAGTCCTACTAAATAACAGGTTTACAGTTAATGGTGTGCACATGTCTGCACACCTGGAAAAGGTAGCATGGCTTTCAAGCCTTTGCAAATATTCTAAAATCTTTGCCTTTCTACTCCATTTCTTAATTGGCTGGTCACATTTTCTTTCAGAATAACTGTTTGTTATATTATGGCCTCAGATGAAAGCAAATACTTGCTTCATTTCATAGAAGAGCAGCTGAAATTAAACAGCCCTACATATTGGTTCTCCTTTAGCAATTCATAATACAGTTCAGGAAGCATATGTCCTCGCTAAGATTTAAAAGAAATGGTTGCCAACAATCCCAGGAAGACTGAAATACCAGCCAAGGACAGAAGAGAGGTAAAATAATCCTGGGTCTTCTCATCATCTCTCTTACGTTTGAACTAGAGAAGGCATGTGAGTGAGGAGTTTATTATTCCAACTCTACATGATTAAATGATCCAGAAAGCAATGGCATTACTTGTGAGGACAGGGATGGGATGAGACAAAGAAACCCCTTACCTCATGTATTTTGGAGTGCACAATCTGTGTCTGAATACTATTTTAACCCTTGCTGCAAAGTTTTCTATGCATCCTAAAGGCTTGATCCTGGAAGGTGCTGAGAACCATTTTTGGGATGGTCTATTCATGTACTTAAGTGTTTCTGGATTGGGTTAGATTGCTCACATTTTGCAGAATTAAGTGTCTGTTGGGTCTGTCTGTTTTTAAAGTATAAGCCTGATTTGAGATGGATTTTATGTACCCAGCTCCAACTGATTTTGATAGTTGTTACATATATGGAATCCAACACTCAGGATCATGCCTTAAGTCTTGCTCCTGGCAGCACAGCAGAGATTATACACTGAAAAGTCTATTGAAACACAGTTGTGTAAACATGACATTCCCTACAGCATATTGAAATTCATCTTTCTGCAGAACCATTCTGTGTTTAAACTGTGCATGCTTTCCATAACAAAAACCTACACCATACAACACTAGACTATTTCAGGACTTGAAAGGCTGGTGCTAAACTTTTGAAATTTGAAGCCTTGGAAATGTCACTACTTTTCTCTGCAAGAATGGATTTTTGAGCTTGCATACCATTTTCTTCTTTTAGTTTTGTCATTAGAGTTCTGAAAGAGTGTTGGGTGGTATGTCTCCATGGAAGAAAAGAGCACAAAAAGAGAACAGCCCACAAAACCCAATGCAAATGTAGAAAAGTTAACAAAACATGCCATTTTCTGCCATATTTTTTAGCTCTACTGTTAAGGCTTTGCTGAACCAAAAATTTATAGTAAGAGAGAAAAACAACACAAACAGTGCCAAGCGTTTTTAAAGCCACAGGAACTGCACACAGCCTAATCCCATGTACTTTTCAGAAGTTCTTCTTTACTTGATATCTCTAAATACTATTTCTTTCCCTCATTCCCAGACTGAGAGAGTGTGCCAATGGTTAACATGAACAACAGCAACAAAAAATTCCCTCTGCTTTTCCAGAACTTAAGGTGTTATTACTGATGTAGAAGAGTACATTTGATTTTCTAGGAAATTTGACAACTGATGTAAGACAAGTCTGAAATGCTTCACAGAATGCTAGTAAAGCACAACATAAGTTAATGAATGTTGATAAAAGTGGGCATAATTGTTAGGACAGCTCTGTTTATGCAAGTACATGGTTTT
>VYZW01002835.1:1822-61030 GCA_013401315.1 Balaeniceps rex | reverse complement strand
TCACTTGAATTCAGCAATAATAGGAAGCTTGTATGTGGTTTCATTCAAATCAAAAGATGCTGCCAAAAGGGTATAAAAGAAAATACCAAAAGACGGACATTTCCGTGTTAATAGGATGTTTAAACATCTACAAAAGGCAAATACTTTGACTGTTATGATTCCCCAGGAGAAATAATGTCAAATGTTTTAATAACATGAACTTAATCTGCTGTATTGTACCACAATCTACAAAGTGGCCACAAAATTATTTCACACAGCACAGGACTTATTCCATAATCCTTTGAGACTTGGGTTGGGGAAAATCAGGGAAAGAAGTACAAGGCTAAGTAAAAAAAAAATAGTTCTTGCTAGTGGGGAACCAGCTGTTATGACTGGTGGGAAGCTTGGTAGTTGACAGTCCATGAAGCTTGGTAGTTGACAGTCCATACTGAAACTCAGTTTGGAGCTTGCGGTTCTTATCTGCTCCCTTCTGCTGGAGCAAGACTGCCTTGAGCTAAGCGTGGTCTCTTGCTGCTTTTTTCTTTTTCTTCAGGCACATGTTTGACTAGTTTTACCATTTCCACCAAATGCATGATGCTGTGATCAGTGATGTTGCTCACTGCCACAGCTGCAAAGGGCTCATGTCCAGAAGCTACAGGTATCAGAAGTGGTTAAAAAGGTTTCTTAGCAATTACTCACAAAATCCTTTGTAAGCAATGTTTCCATTACATTTCAGGGAAGTGCCAAGACTTTGAAGCACTCTAGCCATTACCCAAGCAGGACTGGTGAGCATCACAATTTAAAATCACGCCACATGGGTTGACAAATGTCACCCGATACAATACATACTTGAAGGTGATTTTTTTGCCTTGGGAATCTTGCCCCAAACACTTGACCAGTCATGTTTCTTACTGCTACATATATCGAAGAAGTTATGATATGCAGCTGCCTAGTTATTTTTCTCCCTCACAGTTGGAAGAGGCTCTCAGAAATATGCCAGGTACTACCAATGCAATCTTAGAGGTGAGATGTTAAACTAAGGCCCTGACCACCTCTGCTCATTGCAGGCACATTGCTTGCCACTGCTGTTGTTTTGTTGTAAGAAGAGTGATGCATCACATGTCTTCTTAAACTCCCCGCCCCCCCCATCTTGAACTAATACTTGTGACTCGTCATTGGAGGCCAAAGAGCAGTAGAGTTCTGATAAAAAATATGTAAATCACAGATTATGTGGAAAACCAACACTGAACTTGAGAGGTGCTTTTAAACCAACGTTGGCCGTCCATCCAGAGCACTTAAAAGAAGCTGGTTCTTTGAAGTAGGTCATGACTTCATGTAAACTTCCACTTTACCTTGGATCATGCTCTTACCAGGTTTCAAAAAAATAGACTTTTTTTTTGCTAGCACAAGAGAAGAATTCTGATCACATAACCAGTGTGATAACTGTTGGATAGATTTTTCTGCCTTAGGCTAACTTCATGGACCTGATTGCTATGAGAGTGGCTCTACACTGTGGGGTTTAGGGGGGTGGATGTGGTTGCTGCATAAGCTTGTAATTCTCGTTTGCCAATTACAAATTAATATAGTATAGTAGTGACTAAAAATCTGCTGGGTGCGTGGTGCCACATTTGGTAAGAATGTAGTGTTGTTATCACTTGTAGACAGAGTTGTATCAAAATTACCAATTGTAGTGACAAATTTTTTTAAGAATTGTTGAAAAAGCCAAGAATTTGACAGACAGGAGAGATTAATTGTCCAGATAGCTCTTTTAAATAGTCCTGAGATATTCTTAGTGCTTATCAATAGGACCCTTGGATTACTTGTCTTGAGTTGCATTGAAACTATAGATCTGCCTTAGGTGATTATATTGCCACATTATCACAGTCATTGAGCATCTCACAATCCCCAGTAACATGATGAGGAACAGAGTTTGGGGTCAGATTGTTGAGGGATGTTGGATTGTTGTAGACTTCCCACAGGTCTACAAGCAGGATGACAAGCAAGAATATTAGCTCAGATCTTCTGAAACTGTTGCTACTGCCTGAACCACTGGACCATCTATGGATATGTAAAGGACATTTATTTCTGTGGCTGTCAATAGTAATAATTCCAAGAGCTACAGATTCACATAAAATAATTAAAGATATTAATGGTAGGCAAGAGATTTTTGTGCTAGCATCAAGGGACCATAAGTGTTTCTTTTCTGAAGAATCAGAAATATTGCATCAGAATGATGAGATACAGATCAACTCCCTTTGTATGTAAAGCATCTGTGGGTTTGGCCTTAAGTCTGTGCACTGCCTGTGTCATTACGATAACCAGGGTTTGCTGGGGTACAGAAGATCCACACATACCGCCTGCTCATGTCCCTGTGCTGATTTTGGAGAGGGAGGAAGGCACAGATGATCTAAAACAGAAGAATTCCTGTACGTTACCTTGGGCATCTCTGTGATACACAGCAAAAGTGAAGAGTTGAGGCATGTCTTTTTCGGTACGTAAACTACACATTCACAGCAGCATAAGGCTGGCAGCAGCATAAGCCGCTTTGCATGCTTATCGCAGCTAGCTCACGTATTGCAGTGTCAATATTTTAACACAGAACATTTTACATCACAAAAATAAAAAAAAAAGATGCTCCAGTGGTTACTGTATGTATTTCGGTTCCCTTTGTTGAGTTTTATCTGAGCTGACAATGCTGGAATAAAGTAGATTGTCAAAGGCTGGGCAGAGTGCTTTTATCATTTGCAAGTATAGGCATAAAGTAAAATAATGATTTGAGTTTCTGTTTTCTGTCTTTTGCGGCTTACATTGTCAGTTATGGTGATGTTTTTGACAAGGGAGTGCTGCTGGGTTAGTGATTTCTTCCAGAGCTTCAGAAATAGTTAAGTTATCTGTTATTATCATCATATCAGGACTGACAGTTGATGGTCAGTGGTTATATATTGTCTTTGTAAATTACAAAATGAAGTTAGGAGCAGCAAATGCATCTCTCTGCTTTTATAAGGTTAATTCCATGGGATTATTTGTCATGTACTTAGACTTGGTAAAATTCTTGGTACTTGTTAAGTTGTGCAGAACAACTTAAGAGAATAGGGTTTTTCTTCCTGTAATAAAGCAGGGAAGATAAAAATACTATGCTGAGCATGTCTCTTGAAAATTTGTAGTGTTTTGGAAATATTTAGATCTCTGCAAGTTCCTGAGTGGAAGTTGTTATCGGAGCAAATGTGCGCTTCTATTAGCTGGTTTTGTCATGTATTACAGTACAGTGACTTTAATGCTATTGTAGTTTTATAACCTAATGATCTACACAGGTAACGTTTAAGTATACCTTAAATTGCCCTAGCTAAAGCGCTAGTTCTTATAATTAGAAAGTTCCGTCATTGAGGGTTGTAATATGAGTACAGTTTAATTAATGTACAAGGATATTAAAAAAAAAAAAGAGAATAGCAAAGTTTAAATATTGAAGTCATAAGTAACTCTCCACTCATATGACTAAATGATAATTAAATATCAAGACATATAGCTGTATTATGCTGTAATTACAATGTAGATATGTGGAGTTATAAAGTATAACCAGTGTGACTATGGTATTGGCAAAAGAAAACAATAATCACTGTTAAATCATTTTGATAAATATGTCTGAGATTTCAGGAACCGTGTGATAAATAAACTAATAAAACTTAGTTTTATGCAATCAGCTACTCCTAAATAAAAAATAGGTTGACCTTCTTATTCACTGTATGTGAGAACTGGATAAACTTTGTGTAAATATTCCTAGTTGTGAAAACATGGTTGCTGTTAGAACTCGAAAGATTGATTTGGGAGCAGTCCCTCCTATTCTCCCTTCATCAGTGAAAGCAAGCATGTGTCTGAATTACTTTGTACTTGTAGCTGGGAGACCTATGTAGCAATTATCATTTATATTACAGGGGTGCCCACCGGCTACAGCTTCATTTAGGGCTGCATTGTGTTATGCACAATGAGAGAGAGTCCAAGCCTTAAACATTTTACAATTTAAAAAGACTGGACAGACAATGATGGGCTGGATCAGGAAAGGTGCGTGCTTCCCACAAGCGTGGAGCGCGTTTTGTTTCCAGTGAAGCTGATGGGAGTTAAGGTTGCTTAGCACCTCTCAGTACTAGTCAGCCTGCTCCATCAAGTCTGTAGGGCTCATTTAAAAAGAAAATATAAACTAAAATAATAAAGAATAAACAATTCCCACTAGTTTCATAGCATTTGCAGAGGGGAAAAAGCTTTAAAATAAATACTAGGCATTTGGAAAATGTGATAGTTGGAAATAAAACAGAATTCCTCTCGTCGACCAGGTTTTGTTAGGATGTCTCAGGAAAGCATCATGTACCAAACTCAAACCGGGCCATTTGCACTAGATCAATGTTACTGATAAGCCATGCTCTGAGCAGAGTTGTCATCAAGAACTTAAGCTGGGAGAAATCTATAAAAGCTGAAAAACAGCAGCTTTCAAAGTGTTGAATGTCCTTTCAAGTGCATGTCAGTCTAGAAAGATGATGAAAGAGCAAATCTGATGAGGGAAAGAGAGGCAAATAGCAAGAAGAAAAAGTCACGGAAAAAAAGACAGGCTGACAATTAGTGCCACAGATATAACACATTTATTCCTTCTTACCCCTAGACTGTAGTAAGACCTTAGGTAAGATTAATCAATGTCTGCGTGCTCCTGTGCTTTCAGAGCTGGATTCAAGCAGAGTAAGGTAGCACTGCGGCACAGGTGGACATAGCCCAGCATTTCACATGTCTCACTACACCGCAGCGGTGCAGCAGCAGTCCGTGTGCAGACCAGCGTCAGCTGGCGTAAAGATACTGCGGTCAACAGCAACATGCCAGGTAAGCGGCCTGGGAAGCTGGCCTTATTTTTCTATAATAAACACCGTCCATGTTGGGGTTATTTTTGTTGTCATTGCTACAGTCAGCATTGCAGCTTCTGGCAGCTGTTGTGGGAGGCGAAAAGAAGGCCATCCGTATGGCGCTGTGTATCGTATCAAAGGCACCTTGCGTTTGGGAAGATTCTTACAAATGTCAGCGGTGGGTCATTTAAGGCCTGGTTTTTATTTCAGCGAAGTCAATGGGGATTTTGGTGTTTATTAGTAGGAGCAGAAACAAAACCTTAATCCCTGGCAATTCTGTTTGTACTACATTATACACAGAGTGTCACAGACCTACACAGGATACTGTGAAAAACACGGGGTCATAGGCTGCCCTCACCTGCCCTGCCACAACAGTGGGATGGAAGCCAGAGTGGACCTGCAGGCGGGCAGGATTGGGCCATGGTATCAGGCCACCAATTTAATTTTTTCCATCCCCTGTGAGAGAAAATAAATTTTGGGGAAGTAGATGTGATTCACTAAACTTACTTATGCCACCTCCAGTCTCACTGCTGGTGAACTCTCAAGATGCCGAGAGTATCGCTTGGCCAGATGCGATGTGGATTACCACATGTGTCATAAGCTCTGGAGCAGAATGACAGACACAAACGAAGTGAAAGGGAGGGCATTTTAACAGAGGTTGAAGCAGAGGAGGACAAGCAGAAAAACAGAAAATAAGCAAGAAGCAGGATATCAGAAAAAGAACAGGATCACGAAGCGTGAAGAAGGAACACTGGGTGGGAAAACAGATCCCCAAATGGGTCCTGTTAATTCCAGCTGAGTCACTTTTCTTTGACCCAAATGCTTTACCTCCTCAGTGTCTCCTCCCTGCTGTGCGTTGGCTCCAGCGAGTGCTGGGCACTACTCTGAGGATGTGGCCAACCACTGCTAGCCAGGGACCTCAGCTCTCTTACTGCTTTTATAGCTTATTGTCAGGACCTCAATGGCCGATTATATCAACTTAGATGGGCAGTGATCTGAGGAGACTCTGAAGTAAAGACATAGCTAGTAAAACCATCGCTGAGATGGACAGTAGCAAAGTTGGAAATCCTGATGCAGAAATGTCTGCGCCTCTGTGCGCTTCCACTTATGTCACTCCCCCGCTGCACAAAGCCCCAGCCCTGGCACCTGATGCTGCCACACCGGCCTGGTTTGACCATGGCATAAAGTATCTTTTCATTTGCTGTTTGCTTACAACGTGCCCCATTGTTTTGCAGTGCTGACCTGAACACACCAAAGCAGTTGCTCTTCGTTTGTGAAGTGGGCTGCACTTAATCTAGGGGCTGCTCCAGCCTGACAGGCTCTGCTAAAATTGATTTCTGCATCTGAGCTCCTTGCACGCTGCTAGAACAGGATTAATGTCTGGCCAGCTTCTTGGATATACTGTCAGGAATGCAAGGACACTCAGAGCATCACGGATGGAGGATGCCTGCGTCACTGAGGTGGGATTTTTGCGGTGGAGGGAGCCAATCCCCTGAACTGAGAGCTCACTTCCTTCTCTGTCTCCTTGTGACAGCTAGAGGTACCAGCTGATTTCAACAAATGACTTTGTTGACAAAGTTATCCAGAAGTGGCAATATTCATCATATGATAAATTTGTTTCACATGGTGAGTTTATTTAATAGGAAGCCAAGTGTTAACTGAGTGTGGTTACATTCCTGATACTTTCTCAAAGCCTTGGAAAGTAGAGCAAGGGCAAAGTGCATGTTGCTTTTCAGCTTTGTTCCTCTTGCCAATACTTGTAGCATGGTATAAGTACCACTCACACACTCGATGGCTGGCAGACCTGGCTGTTCACGCGTTCATGATCAGCAAGAACATTATCTCCATAAACTGGATACATGCAAGCACAGGCGCACGCACACCAACGAACAGCAGCACGGTCCCTGTTCCACACACCCCTTGGATGTCAGCCTCTTACTTCCCAAAGCACACGTGGATATAGGAAGGTGTGGTACTAGCACAGAGTCTAAACAAACTGCTGAATGAATGTAAAGCCACTAACATCTTTGCATATTAGTGCCGTTAAATAAATTTCTAATTAGAACAACTATAAATGCTGTGTCACAATTTCTGGAGCCAGTCCTATTTTATTAAGGCCAATGGCCAAGCTCCAAATTTTCATTAAGCCTCCAGAGAGCTGGATCTGTCACTGGGCGAGTCACTGATCTTCCTGCATCTCTGTTCGCAATGGGTAAAAATTAACATGTTAATAATGGCTTTGTCATCATCACTATTATTTTTATGTGCTACAAGGTCTGTAAGAAGAGATAGTGTCTTTGATTAGACTGACCGAGTGGGGAAAAAAGTTAACTGTTAGTTAATTTGACTTAGCTTCAGTTGTGGTTGTTTAGACTGCAAATTGAGCAGGGCATGATTAATCTCTTCCTTGGGGTGAGCTGAGTGCCTCTTACACAAAGGTTTTAGTCTCTGAAAGTGCAGTCATGATTCTCATAAAGCTGAATTATGATCTTAGTAATACATAAGCACAACTCATCCCAGGATTCCCGGTGAAAACAGACCTACACGCTATCACCCCGCTTCTCCACTGATGCATCCAGCCTGACTCGTTGACTTTGCCTCTTTTCATCCCTGCTCCCTCTTTTCATACATTGGCAGCTTCTCCCACTCCTTCATAAACGCTGAACTTGTAATTTGCAAAATGGATTCCTGTGTCTAGCATCGGGGGGGGATATTGTAGATGCCTCTGCACATTTCTTTTCAAGGTCTCATCTGAAAACATCATCTCTACCCATGATTAATATCTGCCGTGCTGCAGTGCTGTCTGCAAGGATTGTTCAAACTGACTCTAAGGTGAAAAAATCTGGGAGTGTAGCACTGGAGGGGAGCACCCATGGCACTGACTCCACTGCTGCCACCTAAGTCTGTGATTAAAGCTGTGCAGGAGTTGGAAGGTTTTATGGCAGGTTTTGACATGGTGAAATATTACCTTTCTTCTGTGTTGGAGGAGAGGAGTAGTTTTCCATGAGGAAAATGGTTTATGGATGTCTGGGGTCAGTCGAAACATTTTTATTTCCAGTACTTAAAACTAGATTTCTTTACAGTGTTGTGCTGGTTTTGGCTGGCATAGAGTTAGTTTTCTTCACAGTAGCTAGTATGGGGCTATGCTTTGGATTTGTGCTGGAAACAGTGTTGATAACACAGGGTTGTTTTTGTCATTGCTGAGCAGTGCTTACACAGGGTCAAGGCCTTTTCTGCTTCTCACCCCACCCCACCAGCGAGCAGGCTGGGGGGGCACAAGGAGGTGGGAGGGGACACAGCCAGGACAGCTGATGCCAACTGACCCAAAGGATATCCCATACCATATGACGTCATGCTCAGGACATAAAGCTGGGGGAAGAAGAAGGAAGGGGGGACATTGGGAGTGATGGCGTTTGTCTTCCCAAGTAACCGTTACGTGTGATGGAGCCCTGCTTTCCTGGAGATGGCTGAACACCTGCCTGCCCATGGGGAGTAGGGAATGAATTCCTTGTTTTGTTTTGCTTGGGCACGTGGCTTTTGCTTTACCTATTAAACTGTCTTTATCTCAACCCATGAGTTTTCTCACTTTTACCCTTCTGATTCTCTCCCCCATCCCACTGGAGGGGAGTGAGCGAGCGGCTCTGTGGGGCTTAGCTGCAGGCTGGGGTTAAACCACGACAGTATAGAATACATTAAGGATGATAATGTGCTGTTAGATCATACCTCTGTGTCTTTACTACTTTATTTGATCAGAGAAGGTATTCCACTAACACTGGGCATATATTTGACCGACCCATCTTTCTATACATCAGTGGAGGAGCTGATCACTGAGCATACAAGCCTCAACCGGGGGAAGCAGAAAAAACCCCAGTTGCCAGCACTTCCACCAATTAAGATACAAGATTTATTGACTATTTCCTCCTATATCACAACAATCTTCCCTTCTGCCAGAACATCTCTGAGCCTGATCATTTCTTAGACTGTGTACATCAACCCATTGACATTGTTTCCAAGATCAACTCACCTCATACATGTGCAAAACAAAACAGATTTTGATCTGCTTTCATTATGTTTTTTGGGTGTGCACATGACATAGTTCAAATAAGCTTATCCTACTCAGAAAGAAAAAAACATTCCTACCACAGTTTAGGTAAACCAAGCAATTATTCTGTTACTAAGTGTAATTAATGCCTAATGATTTGCTTTGATTAATAGGACAATCAGCATCTGCTCCTAGAAACAGGGATTAGTAACCCAAGCCGTCTCTAATATTGGAAGGTGGGGGGTTCTTTTGTACTAAAATCTATTTTTCCATGTTCATCTCCAAGCAGAAAAGAAAAGCCCTGTGCTATATTCTAAAAGCAGAATAAAGGGAAAGTAGTATGTTTTTGAAAGAATATAGAGAAAACTTTATAATGTCTTCATGAATTTGTGTTTTTGAGTGAAATCCATGCATCTCCATCCTTTAAGAAAGAAATGACTTTGATCTAATTCTCTGACAATTTTTACAGGCAAAGATACAGCCAAAGCATTTAAGATTTTTGCATCTTCTAGGCAGTAGAGGCATCTCGTGGAACAGAAAGTTGAACTAAATAAGAATCTACATTTGATATTTCTGTGTTGCTGATTACTGCTAAATATTCCCTCAGTTTAGGAAAAAATGGAATGGCATTTTTTAGAGATAATAGTCATCTTTCTAAATCTCCTGATTAGTTTCTCAATTTTTTTTCTGTATGGCTGAAGAATTACAACATACAATGAAGCTGCAAGGCTAATCATTCTTTATCATCTTCGATTGATCTCGAAGATAGAGATGGAGTGCAGTTAGATGCAAATACTAATCCAATCGTATAACAGACATCCCCATATGGTTAGTCACCAGCTTTGCCTTAAGCCAATCAATAATCACTTTGATGAAGAAAAATAAATTTGGATTTTTTTTTTTTTGTTGAAAGGTTGGTTGTCAGTCACTGGGCTCTGAATGCTGCACCTACCGAGTGATACCAGGGTGTTACGGACTCCTCAGTCACTTCAGTGTCCACTCAAAAATAGTGTTTGCAATGGCTGGTAGATAACTTAGGAAACAGTTCTCATTACTGGGATTCCTATGGAGCCAAGGACAGAATTAACTTGCGCCGCACACCTTGCTTCTAAAAGCTTTTAAAAGAGACTAAACACCTCATAAATGAGTTGGGGTTTCATTGTAATATCAACAAAAAAAGTCCCTGAAGAAATGATGTCAGTGCGAGCCATTGAACAGGGGAGGTGTGTGATGTAGGCTCACCTGGAGGCTTTTATTCTCCAGTCTGTGGTTGAACATTGCAAGAATGGAGAGTGAGTCCATAGTAGGCACCTGGTAAGCACTTGGTTTATTCTGTTCATGGATGCTTTCACAGAAACGTTCATCTGCTGTGATACGTACAGTGCTGAATACAGTGAAGAGACACCAGAAACGCTGCCACTTCAAGTGGCTCTACCTCAGCCTCTCTCGGAGTTTGTTTGGTTGAGGGCTGACTCCTGTGTTTGGTCTCAGGCCGTGCATATGTCCTCTGTACCAGTTCCTCTGTGTCCAGAAACTGTATTTCAAATTCTCGCATAGGAATTCATGCTACAATTGCAGAGGGACTCTGGCAGGTCAGGACTGATGGTGAAGGATGATGACTGATGATTAAACATTCACTGTACGTTCAGTGTAATCCAGTGGATAATTCTCTAATACCAAATACTCAATATTCACAATGAACTGCCTTTGACCAGATGGGAGCTGAAACAAAGACGTTGCAATAAACTTAGAAAATAATGTCAAATACTGAACACATAAAGGAAGTAAGACATGCTGTGAGATGCCACACTTACCGTGTATTAATTAAATACATTGTATACTGAAAACTATCTCTTCCCTTGGCTTTATTTCGTCTTGGCTTGTATCTTTATTCAGATGAACTATTTCATAGACCTGCATCAGTTACAAGCCAACGATCTTCCAATTACCCACATACCCTTTTCTTTTTTCCTCCTATCTAATGTGGCTTTACCATGCCTTTCAGACATGCATTTCCTCCTGTTGCTTGTCATGGTGCTGAGATTCAGGGGTTTATTTCACCTTCTGGAATCAAAGCTCCCTTGTCATCTTCTGTTGTCCTTATGGAGGCCCAGAGACACGATGACTGAAGCAGGACATTTACTCTCGTATCCTCCATTAGAACCAAGTTCTGTCTTCATGGTCTGTCTGTAATATTTTAAAACTAACGGGTGAGTAACCAGATCCTCTTTGCTGTTTTGCAAATCCCAGCTTGAAGCATTACTCGTTATAACTCACATCGTGGACGCATCTAGGAACCTCCAGCAGGGTGAAGTAGAAGCTGTGCAAGCACAGTCCCTGCGCTAAGGAGTGTGGCCAGGTTTGCTCACTGTTAGCCTACTCCACGTGAGTTGCATTACAACATACAATCAGCTCTGAACTGGATGGTGTGAAGATACTCAAGCAGACTCAGAAAGAGTAGAGCAGCATTTTTGTGACTCTGCACTAGAGCCTCGCCATCTATATTGCTTGCACAGTGCCCATATGCAGAAGTGATTTATCTGCAAGCTGGATAATCTGCCAGGGGATAATGGCGAGGAAACAAAGAATGCTCAGAGTTCATAATGATACATCTACATTTATAGGTACTTTCCCCCAGCAGGTCTTTAAAATAGAGAATCTAAACGCTAGCAGGTGCCAAACACTCAAGGTGCCAGAATTTACTGGTGAAAGTTATTTGGAAGCCAGCATATGTACTGCACGCAAAGTAGGAACCCAGAAAAAATAACCTGCCTAAAAGATGCTGAAAATCCAGCTCCCGAGCAAAGTCTTTCTTAATATGTATTCTCTAGCTGGAGGATGAGGACAGTTTTGGTATATGTTCTCCAATAGGCCCCTGCATTCCTCTTTGCACTGTGGTGCATCTTTTTACCTTTGCTTGTCATTAGAGCTGCTTTTTGATTGGTCTTGACAGCAGTTTGAAGTGGGTTTTTTGTTCAGAAATGTCACCAGGAAGTATATTAATGGAGAGATGCCAAAGGTATTAAAAGCTACAGAGTCCCACGTTACAATGGAGATATATTCTTGTGCATATTCCAGTGCAATCTTTGCAACATAAAAGCAGAGACAAAACACCTCCTGTGTTTCTTTCCTCCCTTGAATTCCATCTTTCACCACCCTATTCCCTTTGCAGATTGGTGAGCGGCAGTTGCTAAATATATGCATAATAGTGAAAACCACTACATAATACACTGCATTGAAAAAGAGTCCTGCCAGGCTTCTAGGTCAAGGGAAGGAATATCTCTTTCTTTCCTAGTTAGCTTATCTTCCCATTTGTCTCCTTTCTCTTTATGAAAGTGCTGATGGGGAAGGTCTCCAGTTGAAGGAGCTATTCAGAAAAAGACCTGACATTCTGAATCAAAATTCAGGCTGCCTCCTAACGTCGTGTCCCCAGTGCTATTAAACAATAATCAAAGTATAATGAAATTCATATTTACTCTGAAAACAAAATGCATACAGGTATTTGATTTAAGAAAACACAGATAATTGCCTTAGAAAAGAAATCCATACAAATGGGTGCAAAATGGAAAATTTAGGTAGAGTATGAAAAAAAGTAACGCTTGAATCTATGGGAGGAAGAGACAAGAGCCAACAGCAGGCAGAAGCACACATGTTTGCATTCTTGTTCTATAGAGGAATGCATAGCTACATGGGGACAAAGGCTTGGAAAGGGCCCCCCATTTCACCAAAGGCCACCGTTGGCATCACCAACAGTTTAGAGATAGATATCTCAGAGAGACTCACAGCACAGCACACACGCCAGCCCTCACATGCCATCGTTTCTGGCTTCTGTGTCACACAGCATTCTGACATCAATAGCAAATTCAACACCTCCAGTGTGTTAAATTAACACCTTTGGTGCGTTTAACACCTTTATTGTGTGTCAGTGAGAACTTGGGTGACACTGGGACACCGTGCTATGGGTAAACCAAAAAATTATAGCCCTAAACCAACGGCATGTGTCTGTCTGATCTATGGCACAAATTCCTTCTTAACCCCAAGCCTGTCATCATTTAACCTCAAATTTGTGATAAATCACCCGCTACTTGAGAGGTTTCTCAGCATCAGCAGAAGCACCAACTTAACTCACATGAAAATCCATCCACATGTGGGTGTTTCAGAAGAGGCTGGAGAAAAGCAACCCAAATGTGGCATTAAAGGTGAAAAAAAAAATCCTTTCAGTATCTTGCAAATGGTCAGAATTAGCTGCAACGAGCTAACAGAGAGGCACTTTGGTATTTGGATGAGGGCACTAAAAGTAAAATGTTGAAGACCCCATACATGAGAAGTGTGCCCTTGCCCATCGCGGGTGCACCCTTGCCTATCTCAAGCTCCGGGGAGGTGTATGAGGCAGATCAAGAAGAGTGAGGACTTGGATGCTCAGGTTAAAAGTCTTCATTTGTGTCTTTTGGGCTTGCAGATGAAGTGATTTTGTCTGACTTCTTGCTGATTTCGTCGCCTCCTTCAGACGTCCCACAGTCCTGGCGTGGGCTCTGCTGCCATGGAAATTGTCACAGACCAAGCTCTGTCCCACTCCCCCAACACTGTGGATAGAGCATCAGAGTAACACCTCTTTCTGGGTGACTACTCTGCCACTGTTTCTTAAAGCTCTTCTTCGTAAGATGATTCCTGAGCTGTAGACCGGCCTCATTGCAGCAGCCAGGTAGGAATTACTGGCGTGTGCTCAGGATTCCCAGGCAACTGTGTCAGGATCACAGAATCTTTCACAGAATCTCTTGGTTGGAAAAGACCTTTAAGATCATCAAGTCCAACCGTAAACCGGATGCAGTGTTCCTTATCCTGTCAGTCACAGGTACGTAACCACAGAGGATAATGAAAGAGCATAAGACCAAGAAGGTGACAAAAGTCTTTGTACGTACTGTTTGTTGCCCTTTAATCTGTCAGTAAAAAGACAGCCACCCTGCAGTTATTAGGAGCTCTAATGCAACGAGCTGGAACACCAACGAGGACAGGGAGAGAAGCATTTAGGTGTTTGCTAACCTCACTGATGATCCACAGTTTGCAAAGTCCCATATGTGTCCCACACAAGTTCACACGACTTGCCACAACCAGTGGCCTCACGTCTTACCGGTATAATGCATCTCCAAGCAGAGTAATTCAGCAAGAGTGACAGCAAACAAGGACAGTGTGGCTGTGAGATGCTTCCCGGCCCACCACGTAACAGCGTCCCTTAGACTTCTGAGCAGTGCAGCAGGGTGCGCGGGGTTACTCAAAGGGAAATTATTGCCACATATACGAGATCTCCAGACTGATGCTGAGACAGGTGAGTCCCAGATCGGTGGTACCTTGTGTGCGACCAGAGTGGATTCTGCAGACTGCTGCTCAAAAGTGATGATGATCTACTGGATTTCTACTGTTAAAATCCTCGTGTGAGTGTTTTGCTAAGTATCCCAATCCAAAGGCTGTATTCTGCTCACACTGATATGTACGCACAGCTCCCATCAGTACCCATTCATGCTGAACACATCTGCCTGTTGCCTGGCACCAGGACATCCCAAGGTGGTAGAGCACTGCAAGAAGGTTCACGTTCTTCAGAGGCTGGGTAAGAAATGTTATTGAGCTAAAGAAAACATCAGCATCATTAGAACTACCTGCTGCGCTTCATGACAGAGCTGACTCCATCAGTTCTTGCCCCTGCCCTGCCTTCCCTGCCTCCCTGCTACAGGTTTAAAACCCCCCAGCAATACCCATATCTTCAAAGCCTCCAGGGGCAAACTTTCCTCTGCAGCCTTCGTTGCATCTCTCAGTCTCATATTCACAAGCACAGAATTCACTGTATAATCCACACCCACTCAGCACAAAGATCATTCTTGACACCAGAGGAAAAGTTAATGTATGAAGAAATAAAAGAATATGTAATTGAGATTTCCCCAGAGCAGAAAGGAGTGGAGAAATCTGCCACTGCATATCATGCATCTCACTAACAGATACATATTCATTCTGCTTAAATGTATTCTGGTAGTTCTTATGTATTCCTTGTAGTTCCTAACAATTATATCTGATCTCTTTGTTAGGGACAGAAAATGTAGACTTAATAAGATGTCAACAGACAGGGAGTATAAAGTAATTGCCCATTACGCTATAAATGTGTTATAATCATTTGCCAGAGGGAAAAAAGTGTAATTGAATGAAAACTCTTGATGGTTTCATTATGCTTCTATTAAGAGGCAGTCAGTCCTCCTGATTCAAATACAAGGCTTGACGCTTCTTGCATTTACATCCACAGAAAATTTGAGGCAACCGCAACGTTACGGAGGGATTTGCAGCGATGCAGAGCTGGAGTAAGAGAGATCAGAGTGGGTCCTGAGCACTCCTGAGCCAGGATGAAATTAAAACATTTACCATGCGTGTGGCTGAGGAAGAAAAATTCAATACAAATGAAAGCAAAGCTGAATAAAATGCCAGCACTCTTTCCAGCAACAGCAGGAATCAAACAAAGTCTGTGTGCAGGAGAAAGCAAAGTAAAGGGCTAAATTCTGCCTTTCAAATGGCACTGCTAAAAATCCAGGCTAATTATTTGCTTATTAGTTATTAAATAAAACTTCCTTTTCTGCGTCCTCCCTGCCACCTAGGCAGAACAGAGCTGTTGAAATCCCTTTCTGTCTTTGCCAAGATCAGCCCAGCCTTCTTCAACCACTCGCTAACTCCCCCTTTCTCTACTGCATCTTGTTCAAGCTCCTTGTCCTTGCCTTTGTGCCCTGCATAATTCCAGCTCTTCCCCTCGTCGCGTGCTACCTGCCGCGCATCCTCCATGCCCTACGTACCAACTTCAGCGTCCTGTGCATCTGCTTCTCTGCGAACCTCTTGGCGTTTTCCCCTCCTGCCACTGTTCACAGTCTTCCTGAGATGCTTCACAAAGTCATCCCCCTCACCTACTTTCAATACTTTTTGAAGAACCTTTTTGTCCATGACCTTAAATAAACACAACTCCTGGTGGTTTCATCCACTTACCACATGACAACAGGAATTGTCACTCCTCTGCATTAATTAGCCTCACTGAATATGTACCTTCACCACTGGTGCGTTTGCCTGTGCTTCCCCAGCCCATCCATCTTGGTGGCTGCCGTGAAGCGGTTTGTGAGCTCCGTGGGATGGGAACGGCGAGTTGCTGTGGGGTCCCACCTGTGCCATGAGAAATGGCACGTAGATATAGGTGCCTTCATGATATCACCAGGAGGGTGCCTCTGACTCTTTAGCTGTGGCTCCTGCAGCAGGGGTATGGTGTGGGGCTGGGGAAGGGAGAGAGGTAGCTGGGGTCTCGGGTCAGCCTGGGACAGTTTCTGGTCCCCTGCCTGCAGCAGGAAGCCCCTGCTGCATCCATCAGCCCCACCTGCCCACAGACCTCCATGGGACAGGGTCTGTGCCTGGTGAGTCCTCTCCACAAGACGTTTGGGGATGTGGCTCATAAGATCAGACAGAACGGACACTCCTAAGCTATGCTGTCTTGGCAAAAAAGATTTTTTGGCTTGTTTTGATTGATAAATGTCTACATTTTCTTCCGGTGGGAGTAAGCACAAATATATCGTGCCTTTTAAAGGCTGACTTTTCTTATTTGCCCTCCATGGGTCTCTGAACTCCCTGAAGATCTGCAGACCACCGGTGGGGAAGTGTTTACCACTCACTCATTGGCTTTCTCTGATCAGACAAATTAGTAAAGCTACCTGAGCAGAGGTATTTGTGCTCGCTGAGGGCCTCTCTCAGCAGTGAGGATGCGCCTTGGAGGTAGCGAAGAGCGTCGATCTCTTCTGCACGGGGAATTTAAAGTGGCTGTAAAGCCAGACAGCTGCTTCTTATGCTCACTTGCACATATGCAAGATACTGTGTAAGTTATAAGACAATGAAAAATCACACGAAAAATATATGTTGCGCAGATGATGTTCTAACTAGGGCCATCACCCTAAACAGAGGGAAACTAATTGACTCTCTGCTTAGCAGTACAACCTTCTGGCCCTAACCCCGTAGGCTTCCCTGTTTTTCTGTCCCTCTATCTACCTACCCAGGCAGTCTGCTGCATACCGAGCCTTTTGCAAACAGGGAATGTAACAAAGTCTGCTTTTGCTCCTCCTCTCTATCAACCCGGTTTTCTTTTTAGCAGATTTGCATGCTACTCATGTGAATTCGTACCATAATTGGCATCTTTCTCAAAGCTCATGTTCGAGGCTCAGCACAATAAAAACCTGAGTTATGTAAAAAAAGTACTGGGTGGAGGAGCTCAGCAGTGAAGCTGGTGTTTAGGCCTTTGTGACCCCTCACTATCATGTTGTTAAGGAAAATATCCCACCTTTTCATTGGAATTTTTTTTGAGGGAATCAGATTGTGCTTCTCCCAACCTCTGAACTCAGTGGCCATTTGCAATCACGTTTGACAGTAGATTTCCTTAAAGTTTTGCCAAGAAGGACTAGCAGGGGGAGGCAGGTTAGTCCCCCGCTGAAGGAAGGACAGGCAGAATTCAGCTGTTACCCAGTGTGTGGATGTGAGCGTTTGGGTTTGGCCAGGAAGCAGCGCGACCGAGCCAAGGTGATGCCGTCCTGCCGGAGAGGGGGAGGCAGCTGGGAGCACTGCAGTGGGGAGAAGTTTGGGGGACGAAGAGCACATACCCCCTGCAACAGAGGCATCACTACTTCATGTTGCAGAATTACTTCATTACTCTGCATTACATTTTTATCTTCATTGAATTGGCTTGTGCATTTACACTAACAAGCCATTGCATAATTCTTGAATCATGAACATTTCAGTTAATTTGGTGCCTCTGTTTGGCTGAGGCAAATGCACCTATTTGTCCAGCCTCCTTGGAGAGGGTTGTCGCTGTATCTTGTCAGATAGGCTCAATGACTCCTCTCTGTTTGCAAAGCCGCTTGCTTGTGCTTGCTGGTGCAAAGGTGTCTTGTACCTGTTATAGAGATTTACTTTCATTGACACCAATATCCTGAGCTCATGAGAAGATGGTATTTTGAAATATTTGCTTTCAAAATATTTACTGAGAAACAACCCTCTCATCTAGATCGTTGTTGAGAGTCGTACTTCTGTGTGCGCTCTTCGACTTCAGCAGTAAATGGCTTTGTTGTGCATCAGATTCAGACTGAAAGGAAAATTGCTGGTGGAGCTGCATCTGCAAGTGGAAACGTTTCCCTTCAGACAGAGCCTGCACCAAAGCTACCTGGAATTAATGGCATTTTTTTCCCTAAGGCTTCTGAACATTGTGGATTAAGTCTAACCGCGATGAGCTAGTTTATAGATAGAGGAATCTTCTCTATTGTTAGACAGCCTTTTCCTGAGCAGACGAGTGGTTTTGGTAATAAATGTACAGTTTCTTGTACATAGCAGTGGGATTATTCGTCTCTCTGCTGTTTTATGTAAATATAGATAGTCTCTGTTCAGAAAAACCCAGTGAAAGAAATGTAGCTAAAACACTGAACTGTGTGCAGCCCAGTGTGCTAACAGACACTGAGCTGCTTTATTTTACACTATTGGGGGTAAAAATCAAATAGAATGAGATGATAAACAAAAGCTGGTGTGAAAGATAAACAAGGATCACTAAACCCATGTTGTTTAAAGATTAAATATGACTCTTGTTTTTAACATTACAAAACCAAGTAAGTTCCAAAATATCAGAATTATTTTATCACTTTTGGTCTGTGTCTAAAACTCAGGAGTTTTAACATTTTCTTTTAGTGTAATACGGTCAAAGCAATGGATATAAAGGTGTTAGTATAAATTAGGAGTAATTCTGCCAAAATCTTTAGCCAAAATTTTCAGCTTGGCCATGGAAAAATAGGAGAAAAAAATTGAGAAAATCTTACTTGTAGTGAGAATTGAACCATTCTCAAATGGTTCTTCAAATGGTTCACAAATCCCCTCCAAATGCATGGTTACGCTCTGACCTCAAAAGCGTCCTGCATTTTAAATATGTTTCTCCTGTTGCCTTTGAATTGTAGTTGTTCTGAGAGGAGAAAATCCGACTATATTTTGGAGAGATATCAAAGTATAGATTTAGGAGACTAATTTTAGGCACCCAGGCTTGAAGTTTTGACCAACGGGATTACAGTGGTATAAACAACAGCAAAGCCCCAAATCTGGGAAAAATAACAAAGCAGAACGATCTTCTCAAAGAAGGACAATCCAACTCTTGCAAAAGCTGCCAAGGATTACTGTAAGGCAATAATTAATGACCATTGCTGCTGGGTCTCTAACTGATGCAGGGCGAATATTGATATAATCCTATTAGCGTGTTGCTCTCATTAATGTACTTATGTCAATTAGCTGAGCATTTTAGCAGAAAGGTGAATTTATGAAATGTCTTTTTTTTTTCATCCAACATGGATTTCCAGTGCAGAAATCAATTTTGAACAACCACCAAAGATCAAGGTCCATTAATGAATCTTATCTGACACTAATGTTGTCTAATTACATTAAAATGTCACAACTAATTTAATGGCATCAGAGCTCCTGCTCCATAAACAAACACAAGTTTGGTTACATTTCTAAAGAATTTATTTTTGAAACAGGAAAAAGATGAATGGAAATCCCGGTTTTGGTTATTTTCTACATTTCTGTCATTCTTAAGAGTTTTGAAATAAAGAGTAAGAAAAACAGCATGTTCACCAACGTCTCACCAGCCAAAACAACAGAGTTTTGGGGACCATTTAGAAGAATTTAATTATCTTTGCCCCTTTCCTTCATTGAATAAAAAGCCCTAGAAAATGGGTCAAAGCAGCCTGAGCTGCTCTTTGTGAACCCATTTCTGCATGCGCTTGTGTCTTGGGGCAGTCGTTTGGGTGCAAAGTTGAAGTCAGACGATGCTGTCCTGACTTAAGCACTGGACATCCTTGTGTGCGTGTGGCTGGTGCTCACTCCATGGCTCACCCCCATTGATGTTCCCGCTGTGTGCGACCCAGCACCCTGCTCTGCCCCGGCACCCACGTGCCACAGTCAGGGCAGTGCGGGAGAAGGGGTGCAGGAGGGGGTAAAACTGGGATCTGCCCAGTCCCTGGCCTGTGAGTCTGGTTGTAAGCGGGTGGAAAAGAAGGGCCGGAGACTGCAGTGGAGACACAGCCAGGGTTTTCATCACTCCAACAAATTTGAGCCTTGAAAATGAGTTAAAATAAGACACTGAACCAACAACCCTTCAAATGACTGATAACTGGGGCAAAGAGAGGAGATCTTAATCCAATTCCCACTGGGTTTTTTCCTTCAACAAAATAAAGCAGCATACTCTTCAACAGTTGCCAGAGCTGGAGCCTCAGTAAGAGATTATGAGAGATGCAGCCAGTGACTAAATTCGGATACAAAAGCATTTCTGATTGGTTTCCTGCAAGACGAAGTTCTGTTATAAAACCTGCTACTCGTTTTCCAGTGAAAGAGTAATTTGGGAAACTGTCTCTCTTTGTGCTCTAACTAAGCAGCAGATGGCTTCAGATAAGTTTTACTCGGTCCTATTGATTTCATTGAAGGGATTTAATTTTATTTCTCAGCAGAGCAGATTAAAATATGGGAGATGCTTTATAGGCTTCTGAAATGGCAGAAACGTGCCCCAGAGAAGCTATGGCATCAGTCCATCACCGAGAGCACCTCTTTCCCTTGTGTTAGCTTGGAGACATCCGCTTCCTCACCGCAGTCTCCTGTAGCATCATTTGGCTCCAGGGAATAGTATTGGCAGACCCGGTGCAAAACACAGACAACAAGCAGAGGAAGGAGAAACGAGTGACTCTGAGGAAAAGACATGTGATGTGGTTTTTTTTTTAAAGCCTGTCCCCAGTGTGTGCTTAATAAATAATTAATTGCTGTTATTTCCAAGCTCAGATCCATTTTCACACAAATGTACTTTCAACTTCAGTGATAAAAAAAAAGGGATGCTTTTTTGTTGATTCTTTTTCAGTGCAGCCCTGAAGCAATAAACCAAATTGACTGCTAAATTTAGACAAGAATATAGTCTGGTTGAGTCATCTCAAACTCCATAAATTTATTAATAAGGGAAATCAAGAGGAGTCAGGAAAGAATCCCTGAGATGCAGAGCTGCTTCTCCTTTTAGTGGGTCAAGGATAGTTTGGGATATGAAACATATTGTATTCTCCAATTTACATGTCTAAGTCTAGGTTTATGCTCTTAACTATAAAAAAACTGCACTGAGGAAGAGCAACTGGCTGGACAGCCCTGAGCAGGACTTCCCCATGTTGAGGAGTTGCTTGTTCCAGCCTAGTGACTCCATGCTTCTTCCTCTACCCTTAGGATTCCTGTCTTTTTCAGCAGTGGGTGGGTAACATGCTCTTTTATGAGTAATATTTCCTATGTGTTACCTAGCAAAGGAGTCCCTGGGAGTCTCTTTGAAGCCCTAGCTGGTGCCTGCTTATTTTTTGCAAAGCAGGTGTGATGACTGATGCTCAATCGTATTCCTCACACAGTACCTAACCTTCTATTTCAGACTTTTTATGGAGGTGTCCAGGTATTTCACAATGTTTCCCAGGTAAGAAAACAAATCCATACCAAGAATAAGTGATCTGTCCCCAGTGCTGCACAAACAAGGGTACAGTCAAGCAGAAGATCCATCACATGGCAAGATAGGAAAAGAAAGAGGTGGGATATGAATCAGGAATTGGTTCCCTTCACTGGAGGAAGGGACTGAATCTCATCTTCCCTGGGGAGGAGAGCAGGCAACAGGAGTCATCTCAAAGTAGTTAATGGCATAGTCTGTCTTACTGCCCTTCTTCATGTCCTTATACTTCACAGGCATGGCAATGGCATGATGAGAACTTCTCTCCTGAAGAAGCCTGGAAGCTTTTCTAGACACTAGTCTTGGCCTTGAGAAACCTGTCTCCCATTTCTCTCATGATCTTCTGCCCCATGCAATGCATTTCTCCTGCAAGGGCAATGCAGCTGCAGACAGCAGGGTCATAGATTTTATGTGTAACATGGGAAAACAGCCCCATATGGTGTAGACCTTGTGTCCAGAAACTGGTCAGTGTTGGATGAGGGACCAAGGCACTTACTCAGAGCTACCTCTGTCTGCCATCTTCTCCTTCTGTCCATGCTGCCTCCTTCTCTCCCACCACCTCCTTTCACCTTGTCTCCTCCCATTCATGCCTGGGGATCGCTGTCTGCAAGGGACTCATTCAGCTTTGCAGGGGCAGATTCTGGCAACAGCCGCATCTGCAACAAGGAGTATATTAAAAACTGAAAAAGTGAAGACGGAGCTTAAAGACAAGAATGTGGGGAAGGAAAGGTGTCAGATGAGAATGGAGGTGGTCTGTACTACCTTGTCCTGCCAGAGAGCCTGTTTTCCTGCAGTAATGTACTACTTCAGGAGGTGGTGAAGGCAAACATGAATGGTCTGTGTGATGATGCAGTTGCTTTCTCTGGGGTTAGAGCTTGCACTCAGGAAAATTTAGTTGGGTGCTTTTAGGGTGCTTTTAGTTACTTAGCAGGAAGCTCCCACTTTCGTCTACTTTGCCATAACACTTGTGTGTCCATCACCCTTGAGAGTCATGGAGAGAAAGACAAGTACCTGCTTCTGTGCTTAGAGCATGAGCCTGAGCCTGGGGGACTGCCATGAACTTGACCCCGTTACCAATAGCATATAATTTAATCATCAAGTTTTCAGTATCAATCAATGATTATGAAGATTACAAGTCAGACTAACTAATGCAATCGCTTGAATTCATATCCAGTCCCCCAAGAAGCGGCGTGAACCCAACTCAACTTCTCTAGGTGGCTTCAAAGAGACTATTTACCTGAGTAAAGAGAGCAGAACTTGATCCACAACGTCACACGAAAGGATCGGTGTTTGCTCTACTTGGCCAAAATTCGTTGCAAAATGTGTCAGCACAAATGTGGGTGACATAACACTGTGAAGAAATCAGGACACGCTAAACATCACTGTAACAAAACCATGTCACCACGACACACTGTACACGACAGCCTACCCTTTAAACCATGCATCCCACCCCAGCCTGCCCCAGATTTGTACTCCTGGCCCAGCACACTTGAAGGTTGTACAAAGGCTGAAGAGCAAACTCTGATCTCAGAGCAGTCAGAAGAGCATAAAGCAAAACTGCTTTATTCAACACCGGTGCTGGCTTCCTTGTGCACAAAAAAGGGTGAAATTGCTGCAGTTCAATTCCAGACTTCTTCCTTACGCGATAAGGTCTCTATCTCCTTTTTCTGGCTCCCAAGAAGCTAATAAGAGTTTTGTAGATTTGTACCTTGTTTGGGTTGGAAAGCCTCCGTTGAACAGCTTGATCAGTTATGGGTGCTCAGTGCTTCTTGATCAGCCCCTGCGGATTTTCTCATACCCCGTATTTCAAGGCTTGGATGCCAACACATCCCCATGCTGGTGTCTTCTCACTGCTTGCCCTCTCCTGGCCCTCCCTATTACTGCGTGTGCTGCTTCTCCAAACACTTGAGTTTGCAAATTTTTCCTCTCCTCCTCAAGTGTGAAGCTGGGTTTCCCCAGGCAGGATTTTGTCCTTGGCTAACGGGGAGGAGAAACACCACCACGGTTATGGGTGAAAGTCCCTGCACTCACATTCCTGGGTTACAAACTTGAAGTCAGAGATCATGAACATTAATGAGATAGCTCTAATTATGCTACCTGCTCCTGGTGACCAAATCTGCCCTCAGTGGACCTGTTTCAGAGAGGCTGATAGAGAGTGATAAAATTTACAGCTCCTGGTGTCAGTAAAGCCTTGTGCACTGGTGGGGAAAGAGTTCCTGCTTAGAAACAGCTACCTAACGCTCTTCGGGATTTTTTTTTCCTTTAAATTACCCAAGTTCAGCCCTCTACTGAGCAAACAGGGGACAGTCCCCTAGAAGCAATGACTGCCACCAATTTTCACCAGCAGCACTTCTCACATCTACTTGGCTATTCTTCTTAAATTGCTGTCTAATTTTCAGTATAAAGAGTGTCTAAGGTACATGCTTTCCATGACTGCAGCTTTATTACAAACCTGCAAGAAAAAATGAGAGCTTTCATTGTTGTTTTAATTCCTTTGAACTTCTGAATTCAGCTTCCCCAAAATACATGCACATATAATGCGGAACAAAAAGCAGTATTTTAAAGAGCACCCAGAATAAAGGTTGACATATGTTATCTTGTCATTTTCTAATAAAAACCAAGCAAATAATCACATTCCTGCAATCGGGACATCGGCTAAATACCATGTATTTTGGATCAGCTGTTGGAATAAAAACTAAAATTAAAATAACCACATTTCTGAAGCGACTGACAGGTGTAAACCAGGGATGTAATTCTTGAATGCAGATCCATCCTTGGAACAACACAGAGCTTCACAAATGTGACTAACGGTTGATCTGCGCAGGAAAAAGAAGAGTCAAAATAAGCAGGGTAAACACTGTTGTTTAATTGACTTCTGCCACTACAAATCTAGGCCAGATGCAGCCCTGGATTTCCAGTCATTCAAGAAAGAGCATCATACAAAGAAAATCTATTTTGCAAAATACACAAGTGAAAGAGCTTGGAAGGTCACCAAACCTAAACAGTTAAAAGCAATTGCGTTTCAATTAAATTGAACTGAAACAAACAGGCTTTAGAAAGAACGGTAAACACAGAAATGTTTCACTGAGCATTAGGATGAACAAAGAGCATATATCTTCTGAAATGCCTTTTAAGAGCCATCTCATCCCAGCGCAGACATGAGACATTGCGCTGCATAAAGCTCCCAACTTCTCCCCGCCAAGCGAAGCACAAAAATTAAATAGTTTTTGCTCTCCGTTCGAGACTAAATAATGGCAAGACAGCCATCTGAAGCAAAAGGGAAAGAAATGGCTGCACGGTATTAAGAGAGTTAATTATAGATGCAGATTAAAAGGCAAGACTGAGTGGTGGAAGAAAAGGGAAGAGTAACCTCCGGCGCAGAGATACTGACATGCAGCAGTTGTCAGTCACCTAGCAACAAGTTTCCTATCCCTGCTGTGCTCTTTAATTCAGCAAATCTGCTCAGGATGTTGGGCTGTTCTCCTGACAAAACGCATTATGTAGTAGACTAAAGGATACAAAAATCCACTGTACACAACACTCTGCTCCCTATTGACCACTGATCCTTTCTCTCAACCCACAAAAGAGGCTTGCATAATGCTCTGAAAAGAGAAAAGTCTCAACAGAGAAAACATTTGCTTGTAATTGAGATTGACTACATAATGAAAATGATGTTCTTTTTTAAATTCAGCTTGTTGAGGCCATGCTTTTTGTCTCCTGGCTCTCAAAACCCATCCCTGCTGGGAAAAGGGGCAAACATTGTACAAACTCAAACCTGTGGGTTTTTCCCCTTCTTTTCACTGGAAGCACACACACGCACGCATGCACGCACATGCATTTTGTGGCTAAATGGGCAAGACCGGCTCCTAAAGACTTAAACAAGTTTGAAAAAAGAGAAGACAAATAAGAAAATTGTGGTGTGTTTCTGCGTTGGAGGGAAGCTGCCTTCCTTCTGAAGGGAAGCTGGGGTGTGGAGGGCAGAATATATTTTATAATTGTTTTGGCTAAGAAGTACCACTGTCTGAGAAGGAGAGTCATTTTATTACTGAATCCATGCAATAAGTTATAAGCAAACCCACGTCTGACCTGTGCACCCACATACACACACATCCCTACCTCTGCATTAAAGTCAGGACTGTGCTTTGAGATAACGATCATCTAAATATGAAGAATAAAGAGAGGGGTAAGTTTAAAAGACCTAAGTCTTGGCACAGTGAACTCTACTATGGTCCATGGCAGAAGTTTGGGTGAGTGCTGCTCACAGAGCAGTGTCACTGCTGCCACCAGCAGCACACCTGAGGGTCCTGGACCAGGAGTGCTGGGTGTCTTTTCCTAAGACTTATTGGTAGGTCTCTTCTTGAGTCCAGAAGCTAGTAGAAGGAGAGAAGGTAGTGGGAGAGGAACTACAGCACCATCCAGCTCACATGGATGCCCACAGCAAACTCAGCAGAAGAAAACAAGCCCTTTGAAGAGGGGTTTGAGCCCAACTGACGGGCTCAGCTCTTTGGGATGGAAATGGTTCATTTGTCCCATTTGTAGAGCATCTAATGCAGTGGAGGACCAGCATCCTGGGAGCTCCACAAGTGCAGATAACAGCAATAACACATGACAAGCTTTTCCGTTGACATCAATTACTTGACTCTGCAACTGTGCAACTCCAGCTAAACCAGTGGTAACCCCAGAAATGATCTGGAGTCCCTTGTGGGATAAGACTGATCAGCACATCTGTGCAGAGCACATCGTTACATCCAAAACTGAGACTGCAGAGGAGAAGGAACTGATCCCAGTGAGTCCCAGAGCACAGCACAGGTAGGATACATGATGAAAACCCAGTTTCCTTGGATAACAAAATAGGCTCCCAGCTGCACTGGCAGAAGCCCCATCGCTTCACTGTCTAAAGCACCGGTGGTGCAGGTGGAACAGCACTTTCTTTGCTGCACGTCAGAACCTCCTTTTCTTCATGCTCCACGGTATAAAAAAAAATTATATGCCTGTGTACAAGGAAATGTAGCAGTGAGATTTCTCCCCCCAAAAGCTACACAAAAGACTGAGAAAACACCTTGGTGCCCCAACTAGGAGAAGATGGGAAAGGTGACAGTATAATTTATAATCTGATGCTCACAGAATGGCATCAGTTGCAGGGCTGTAACAGGCCAGGGTAAGGCTGATGGGTACAATACTTCATCCCATCAAAACAGACCCACTTGCATTTCACTCCAGCTCAGCTGTTTCCACCCTCGGCTCTCCTAGAGAAGGAAGGGATGAAAGGCAAACGCCATCGTTTACCCAATGGGTATTTCCAGCAGTGATAAAACACATTCCCCAGTTGTACCTATAACCCCCAGATGCTCATTCCTGCCCAAATGTCTCCTTCCCTTCGTGGGGCTGAGCACCACCACGCACTCGCGGGGCGTGTTGCACCACTGATGCCTGCAAAAGGAGAGACATTTGGCTACAGCTTGCCTGGTCCTCAACCTTGCTCTGCCCAACTGACCATCCGTTCCCCTGCTGACTTCATCCATAGAGCCCAGCTTGCCATACGGGGCTGCTCTGAGCTGTAGAAGTTGGGGGAAAAAATTGCCAATGGACGTATCTTAGTTGATACCTTACACCAGATCTTGGGTTTTTTTGTGCTTGGCACAGCAGAGCCAGGGGCAATTGGTGGCTTTCCTTAGGGATCATCTCACAGAATAAGGTTAATAGTGGAATAATGCTTCGCTAATAAGAGATGGGTAATGCTGAGTTTATTCTCTGGCTTATTGAAACATGTTTAACAATTTCCCTTCCATATCAATGCTTTTCCCAGGCTCTTGCATTGTTTTGTGTATCAAATAACAAGTTAGGTTCTTTGTTTCCTTTATTTTAAAGCCATGGCTCTGAAGATAAGGAGGGTTAATGTAAGCAGTATTCACTTCAATGTGAATATAACACAGCCTGACAAAAAATAAAGGATTGGGAAGGGCTACCATGAATGTGTTGTGCATCCACTACTGAGGAGAAGTAGAGTTTTAAAAGTTTCTCTCTTAAAAAGGATTGTTCCTTTGGAAAAAATAAATTAATTGTCAAAATTTTCCTTCCTACTTCTAAACAAAACCAGAATTTATTTCCAACCAGAAAATAAAAATTATACAAAAATTTTGAAGGTAATTTCAACTGATAAATATGAACTTAAGGGATAGCTTCACAAAGCTGGGAATGATCAGAAGGTAATGTGCAGCAGTAGAAAAGTGGGTTATGTGAACCCCCCAAAGAGATGCTAAAAAACTGAAATAGTAGAAGGTTTAGAGGAATGCAATGGGAAAAAAAAAACCAGAAGACATGAATAATTGTTGTGCTGGTGAAATACATCTTGCTATCTCCAGAAACAGTGTAGTGTTGTTTACTGTAGAATTTAAGACCCTCTGTCACTCAAAGAGTGCTGACAGATTTCGTCAGAGTTACAAAGAAAATCCCCTGTGAAGGGGTTGGATCAATCATAGAATATGCAAGAGTCCAAATTGTTGGGGGAAAAAAAAGCCAAGTATTTAGGCTAAGCATTGACTCCTAGTACTATAGAAATACAAGAACATGCATAAGCGTTTACACTCATTTCTGCAGCTTTGTAAATATGGTCAACAGGGATATTTGTTTTAAATCTACCTACAATAACAACGTGTGTAAATCCTGCCCTAGCTCAACTCAGTGTTGCTCCTCTCCTGCTGAGCCATGCACACCAGCTGCGGAAGGGACCTTGTCTTCTAAACGCAGAATTTCTGCTAAGCAGGATATTTAATTTTCAGGTATAGTTTTTAGAAATGTTTTATCTCAGAAAAGATAAAATTAAAGTGGACACTGGGGTCAGCGCGGAATAGTTGGATCGCGTCCCACCAAAAATAGGAATCGCGAGGGACTCTCCTGTTGATATTTTAAACTTTTGTCCGTGCAAGTTTTAATCAATTAAAATGCATTATCTACCCTCTTAACTTTCTCAGAGAGGATTATCTGACATTTACTATTCACCAGTTTTGCTGAAAAGGTTAATAGTTCACAGGCTGAAGTTAGAAGTAAACAGAATTGATCATTCCTAATGCTTTGGCTGAAATGGAGGGGCTTTGTGTTGACAGGCTAGGAGATGTAATGAGCCTCTAGTACATTCTTAAGGCTTGTTTCATTTGCTCTGTGAATGGGGAAAGTAAAATTATAGTCTATAGGTGTTTTCCATGGTTCTTTCATAAGCAGGCCTCCTGACACCAATTAAAGAGATTATGTCATCAACTGAAAAGAAAGCTATAACCTTGTATGTTAATGCCGTGATTACTTAAGACAGGGTCACTGGACCCAATAGAACAGTGAATGACCTTGGTGAAATTAACTTCGGAGCTCAATTCCTAATTAACTGTTTTCAATGAAAGAATGTGTGATTTCAGGCTATTGGTCAAAATATTCACTTTTTTCTGTACAAGGACTTTGCCACCAGAAGTTAGTCTCCAGCAGCATAAAAAAACAGGAATAAGATTAGGAAATGGCAAACAGCATGTCCAGAGCTTTATGAAAGCAGATCTTGTGCCCTGGATATTTTGCCTGAAAAACCTTATTCTTTTGAGGCTTCTTTACCCACAGTGCAAAAATTACAGTCCTCAGGAGGAAACGACACATTTGAACACACATCGAGGACAGATGAAAATGAAAAAAATTGCACCCAAATACTAAAAAGTAGCTATGTATAAACTATAAGCATATATTTATACATATTATAAATTTACCTTTTTTTAAAGGGAATTGCAGCATATACAAAAATCTGCTCAGGGATGCTGTATTTTGTAACATTGGAGGAATGTGAAAAGAACGTGGGGAAGTATTTTTAAGCAGCGCTCTCCATTCTCTCTTGGGTAAGGGTAGCGATGCTCCAAAGGGAGGGTAGATTGCCAGAGTACCCCTTGACTTTGTCCGCCCTCTGTCACAGGCTGATCTCTATCAGAGACGCACACGCTCAGTCCCAGTGCTGTAACATTGGTAGGGGCTGTGTGGTCCCCTTGAAGCCATTGCTCGGCACTGAACCTATCTTGGATCTCTGATCAGCTGTGCTAAAATCACACTCATACATGCTTCACTTTGCTAGGAAGAAATACACACCTGAAAACATTTTCAGTACTAATAACCATCTGATTTGGCTGTAAAAGAAGTCAGTTTAACCTGTCAGTCTTTTTCTACTTTCTTAAATAACTCTTTTTAGGTGTGGTCCAAGTCATATTCAAACTAAGAGCCCAAGTCCTGAGGATGTTGTTAATCCAATACTCCAGCAAAAAGCAAATTCCCCTTCAAAAGTATTATAAAGTTAATGCCTCATGTGTAGAAAGACTTCAGACCTGACCTACCCATATGAACACGTTCTTCTTCTGTGGGGATCAATTTACAGGATCAAATGTTACGCCTGTGCCAGCTCTGAGTATGGCACAGGTTTCTTCCTCTGAAGGCTATGAGCAAGGCAAGCATGGTGGCTATCCAGGGTGTCATACTGTCCCCAACCTGGGACAGGGCGTGGGGCTCTGGATCTGCTTCTGCTGCTGAATCGTGCGATGGAGCCGATGCTTCTCTCCGGCTGCTGTGATGGGATGAACATCGAAGTAGGTCAAGAAGCGGAAGCAGGAACCTCTCCCATCTGCCCACATCTAATTCTACAAGAAGAAGTCATTAGACAAAATGTCCCAGAGAAGCGCGGAGTACCTGATGCTCAGAGACAGCAGAGTCATGGGCGATGGGCAAATCCCCAAACGGAGCCTGTAGCAAAGCCAAGGAGTGACACAGCTTCCTGAAAAGCCATCTCTGTTTGCAAACCACATCTGTGCCAACCATACAGTGTCACTGGTTGGCCACCAAGCCAGCTGCTCCTCTCCTCACGTAGAATGAAAATCTGCCTGGGCTTGGACACAGACATTCACTGTTCATGGGAAGACTCTGAAATATCAGAGCGCAAAAAAGTCTTTTCCCACGGTCACCAAGTTATAAAGCAGCGTGCTTAAATGGGGATCCGCTTCCAGCTCTAGGGGACAGCTAGAGAGACTGAAGGAGGTGCACTGGAAATTAAACTGGTGCAATCCAGGTAACATCACTGATACCTGCCTGGAGATATGGCGTGTGGATGGGAAGGCATTAATTAAACATAAAATCTGTGAAACCTGTGACCGTGTAATACAGGCGACACAAAAGGTGCAATTCACTTCAAATCTGACCAAATGCGGGCAGCTGTTTTCTCTAAGAACCAAGAAAATGAAATCTCATATAGCTTTCCAGAGTTCTTTTTATTGCAGGTCAAAAATACACCCCTTAGACTGGGCACGAACGGAATCAAACAAGGCCCAGGGCTGGATATCGCCAACCTCACAGTGAGCTCAGCCTCCCACAGCACACGCCAGATAACCACCGTTCACACTTGGGCCCCTGGCTAATAAATGGCAAAGGAGCAGTTAGTAAATTTGCTGAAAGGTGCAATTAAAAGCAACAGGGACATTCTGCCTGCTGAAAGCAATGTATTCTTTACTGCTTGTTTGTGAAGGAGGGGAAGGAAAGGAAAGGAAAAGATTTGTCCCTTCACTGTGGACCACCCATGAAACTTTTTGTTTCCTAATTCTGACACCAGAAAGAAAAGAGATACTTGTTGCTTACAGCGATGCCTCGAGCTCTCATGTGTGTTTCTCCCCATACAGTAAGGCTTTGGGAAACTAATTGCATTAACGTGTCGTCCGAGTAAAAACAGGTGTTGCAACACCTCCATTTTCTAAAGCTGAGTTTCATTAAGAACCTTTGCATTTTCGGAGGGTCAGAGCTTGTGGTTTATGCAGAGGTGATATTTAAGGGACTGGGGCTGCACAGAACCACTAAATTGCAAAGGTTAATAACTTGTGCCATGAAACCTTGCAAATTATTGACTACCAGAGCTAAATCCTGGATAGTGCTGAGCTCTCTGCAGGAATTTGTCATGGGAGTGATTTTTCAGAGCGCGGCAGTGGAGTCAGTTTGTGCGATTAACCTTTTGGCCAACGCTTTACCCTTTGCCTGGACCCGACGACAGTGCTCAGCGCTTTACAGGATGCAGCTCCTTAGATAAGGCCTCTGAGCCTTCAGAACTGAAGCCAGCAGGCTCTTTGCCACCATCTTCACTCAAGAGCCAGGTCAGAGAAAACGGGGTAACTTTTAATGAATAAATATTATGGTTGCAAAGAACACGACAGCAACGACACTAAGGCTGGAAAGCCTCCCGGCACTGAGGATTTTCTAGGAACAGGGAGTAGCTTACGGGCTACCAGTGGAAGATCTGGTTACTCACCTGAGTAAGGGCTACTAGCAGTAGGAAGGATTGCAAGATTAAGCTCTTAAGGAATGAAGTGCTAACGGGTCTGACAGTGAAGTGGCTCTGCAATTGCTTACACAGTTGAAGATATGGCCTGTGACATAACACACTCAGCCATGCAAGCTTCATGTGCACACGTCCATGTCATAATACCAGCAACTTGCTAAGTGCACATAATCCCTCCCATCAGAGACATGAGAGTTACCTCCTTGTAAAAAGCATGTTAAAATCCTGAGAATATACTCTGCCTTGTGCCAACACTCGTTCGTACATTGAATCATATGCGGCGGGGATACATCTTGGGTGAGATACCCTTACTTCAGCAAGAGCCCTCTCCACCACTCGTCCGTGTTTGCTAATGTACTGAGGGGTCAGAGCAGAAGGAAGAAGTTTGAAAAGCTCTATTAAGTGCAGAAAGATGATTCCTGCAGTGGAGACAGCAGAAGGTGGCAGAGCATCCACCACCTTCCAGGGACAAGTTCTGGTGCTGAGGGTGTACAGAACAGAGACCTTAACGAGGCACACCTCCGGGCAGAGCTGGGTGATAACTAAGACAACTTAGAGAGCGCATTCAAGTACAAGTGGAAGTGGGGCTTTCCTCCTCACGCTGCTGGTCCAGGGCTGAGGACATTCAGAAATTATTTAAAATCAGTGTTGCTATGAATGCACTGTGAGCTTTGGCAAGGTTTAGCTATGAGTCCTTTTGAGTACCATGGCCATATTTAATGCGGTGCTTCAAATTAATAATTAATACCTAATTCTATTAGGCATTATTATTATTATTATTATTATTATTATTATTGACATTATTACTCACATCCAGCCCGATCATACTCTCACAGTCCGTACATAAAGTGCTGCATGGTTTCATTCCGGCTCACTACAGCTTTCAGCCCAATCAAACTTTTTGCTGAAACTTGCCAGCTACCATCCCTCCATCCCTCCTGGGTGCATTGAGTTGCCTGTCTGGAATGCAGTACTTCCACGGGATGCCTCTTGCCCTGGACACACAGGCTAGAAACCCATCACAAGGGAAATAATTTATTTGCTAGTATCAACCAAAACATTTAGTTCAAATGCTTTATGGCACAGAAAAAGCAGTGGCAGGCTCTAAACGTCTTCCCCAGCAAGCAGATTTGCCTTGTAATGATTTTGGAATAAAATTTTCCAAGGGGAAATGAGAGATGAGTGGCAGAAATGACTGACATTCATTTCCTTCCTTCCATTGTGGGCTATTTTCAGACATGATTGACTATATCTTTTCTACTTGCTTCCTCTGAAGTCCACTTATTTTCTAGCAAATATTCAGTTCCTTCCTCCTTTATCACTGTTAGCAAGTGCACAGACCCTGGAGAACAGCTACTTTCCGTGCATACAAAGATGGCAGTGTGTTTGCACAACTATTTTTCACTGGACCAGCCTTCCCAAAGCAGCCTGAGAAAAAGGACACAGCCCCAGAGAGTCTGCTGGGGCAGAGCAGGCTCCAGCATGGTCAGCTCTTCCCAGAAGATGCTCCGGCAGCAATTTCCACATGTGCTAACAACAGTAAAACACTGCTTTTGTACAGCATTCTTCTCACCAGCAGATCTCAAAGCACTTTACAATGGCAGCACCACTATCTCCTTCTCACAGGCAGAAATGATCAGTCCCCTGGTCATTTAGGAGGTCATCATACAACCAAGAACAGAAGAAAAGGCACTTGAGTTCCCCAGCCATGGCTCCAGCCCCTAGGCCACATTACCCCTTCTCCCCAGCAAGAACTAGGGAAGGTGGTAAAGCTCCTTTTATACTGTTTGATGATGGAAAGTCAAGCCTATATCGTAGCAACCTTGATATTCACATTTAGGATGCCTCTGATTTAAGTCCTTATTTGACAGGCCTTCTCCTTCACCTTGTGAAGCCCAACCTACGGAAGCAGGGCTGGTGAGACACAGGAGGCTGTGGGCATGCAGCTGCGGGGTTGTTTGAGGAAAACACTGTGGCAGCACAACTTGTTGAGCCAACCTTCCCTCAGATCCCATGGGATGCTGTGTCTTCCTGAGCTGAGAGCCTGCTGCCAAGGTGCCTCAAAGCCACCTGCTCTCCTGCCCACGGACAAGGGCTAAAGGCAGCGCACGCTGGTGGCCGGCCTGGATCAGAGCTGGTGTCTGAGGAGGAGACGAAGCCTGAGTCAGGCTGCAGGCTGCAAGAGCTGGAGCAGTCAGGGTGAACTTCTCTTGACCTTTCCCTAATCTGTCGGCGTTTAAGCACAAAACCTCAGGCTTTCATACACCGCAGGTTTTCATTCATTTTTACAGACACATTCACGCTGTGATTATTCCAGGTTTTTCTGTTCCCATCCCCTGGGGAACGACGAGCCAGGCACAGACAAGACATCTTCTGCCAGCAGTTACCTGCTGCTCTTTGTCACCGTGCTCCGACACTGAGGCAACTGCTCCTCTCAGCCTTGCTGTGCTCTTTTCATCAGCAGTGATTTTTTTTTTCCTGACAAAAGGAACTGGAGCCCTCTTGTGTTGAGTTTTGAAGCTTGCAACCATCCCTTCAGAAATCCCTTTAGATCAAGCAACCCCAGCTTCGCCGGGATGCTGCGGGTGAGCTGCTATTTATTAGGAACCCGTCTGCTCTGCTTGTCCGTGCTTTAGTAGCAACATTACATACAACAATACTCCAAAATAGATTTCAGCTTGAAAAGCCACAGACTGAATTATAAAAATAAAAAAAATCTTGTGATATAAACCCAGCCTACTCTAATCTCAGCTACTGAAAAAGGTGGCTTTTCATAGAATCATAGAATCATTTGGTTGGAAAAGACCTTTAAGATCATCGAGTCCAACCGTACCTGTCCACTACTAAACCGTGTCCTTAAGCGCCTCGTCTGCCCGTCTTTTAAATACCTCCAGGGATGGGGACTCGACCACTTCCCTGGGCAGCCGGTTCCAATGCTTGACAACCCTCTCCATGAAGAAGTTTTTCCTAATATCCAATCTAAACCTCCCCTGGTGCAACTTGAGGCCATTTCCTCTTGTCCTATCACTTGTTACTTGGGAGAAGAGACCAACACCCACCTCGCTACAACCTCCTTTCAGGTAGTTGTAGAGGGTGATAAGGTCTTCCCTCAGCCTCCTCTTCTCCAGGCTAAACAACCCCAGTTCCCTCAGCCGCTCCTCGTAAGACTTGTGCTCTAGACCCTTCACCAGCTTCGCTGCCCTTCTCTGGACACGCTCCAGCACCCCAATGTCCTTCTTGTACTGAGGGGCCCAAAACTGAACACAGTACTCGAGGTGCGGACATGACGTAGTCTGTGGCCTTGTAGAGACACGCTCCTATGAAAGTCAGCCTTAAAAGGTCCCACGAAGGAAGCAGTTTCTAAGGAGGGTTTTGAAGGTGGGGAAAAAGAGAGGTCACGTTATTAGCATGAGTTGAGCCCCTTCTGCCACCAGTGCAACACTTGGAAGACTGAGACCCAAGACTTTCCCTGACAATGTACTCACTACAAAGAAGTAGATGCAAACGTTGTGCCTTTCACGGCTTTCATTGCACGTTGCCGTCTCCCCTGTTGCTAAGTCCAATCCAAGACCATGTGTTTTCTCTATGAAAGACATAACCTAAGCTGTGGACCAAGATTCTCTGCAGCGACTAAAGCTTTCCAGGCTCCTAGTTTGTAAGACAATATAGGGACATGGCATTTTATGAACTGCTGGGACATCCTTGCAAAATTCAAGCCTTTTAAAGATGCTTCCAGTTGTTCTTCTGGAAAAAAAAAAAAAGCATTAATAAAAATGCCAAAAAGCATTAACCACTTTAAAAAATCTGTCTACATTTGGTTGGCAATGTAGATATATTCAGTACAGGTGAAGGTCATGTTTAATCTTTCTCCATTTTGCTTCCTGGTTGTCACCGTATGTCAAAGATCACGATTATAATCTGACACAAAAGCGTCTTCAGCAAGTGATGCATTTCCTCTGCTTGTGGTTAAACACAACACCTGCAGACAAAATGATATTTTATGTTTCAAGACTGCAGGAACAACCACTGGAAGAGATAACTTATAGGTATTTCAGCTTTTACTGAATAGATCGCAGAGCGCATCAGAGATTGAACAACAGCGTGCAGCTGCTGACTTTCACCCCGGCACAGCTGAAATGGAAATAATTGATGCCGATCGTACCTTTCACTGAGCGAGAGTTCCTAATACCTCATGCAAACAGCAGCTGTGTGTCTGAGAGACACAGCGGTCTAACGGAGCAAAGAAGGAAGGCTCTGACAGAAGACATTACGGTAATGTACTGTAATGGGACTTGCTGATTTGAATAAAGTAGCATGTTAAACACTCCACAGTCTCTTTACTGTGTGCCACGGCCCTATTTACAACTCTATATTTAAGATATTTGCACTCAATACAATTTGAGACAAGCCAACACGCCCAGATTACAGTATTTTTCCATTTATTTTATTTTTAAAAATTTAAAAAGGATACGTAGAAACTTCGTCCCTTGGTAGAAACCTGACAGTGATGAACAAGCTTTGCGGCAGCATTCCCATCGTTTACCTCTTGGATGCATCTTTTGAAATGGAACATTTGTCCCAAGCCCAAGGTCAGCACAAAGTAAACTGTCACTTGTAGAAACACTACTGGTCTCGGAAAATAGCTAACACTTGTCTTTGTAGTCATTAGAGTAATAAACATGCTTTATTACCCATTCATAATGAAAAAAACCCAAACATTAATAAACTTACCTATTAATAGCTGTAGAGCACCATAACCCATGTTGTACGCATGGTACTGTGCCTCAGCCCAGGCCCTGGTTGACCACACGTGTTCCTCCCAACCAAGTCAAGCACACACTGTAACCAAAATGGATGATGGATGCGATCATATTGTATACCGTTAAATGATTACAGTCTACTACTTCCTGGACCTCTGCAGCACTTTGTTCTTTAGCCATCTTTTGCAATCTCTCCTTCTACATCCAGATTAGAGCACCCATTCTTGTGCTGCTGCTGCACACCCTCCCCCAGAATACTCCCTCTGCCACCTTCACCTTCTCGAAGACGGTTGGCTTCATCATCTGTACGGAGTCACCAACGGGCCAGGTGCTACCTAGATGGGCTGGGTGCTGTAGACAGCTGCCCCGTGGGAAGTTGATGGGGCTACTCCTGCTCAGCCCCCGGAGACACTGGCCTTGGCCAAGGGAAGAATTAGACCATAAGGGCCCGATCCTCTTCCCATCCCCTCTGTCCGTTGATATCGCAGCTTGCATTTATAAAAGGAGTCGTGGTTTCTTTAAGCTACAAACTGCATTTGTAGTTTTAATTAAATCTCATGTTTAACTTGAAATGCAAACCTTTGTTTTCTTCGAAGTTCCTTGACATCATTTTCCTTGAAATTAAGGAAACTTAAAATGAACATTTCTCACAGAAATTGAAATGTTTAATTTTGTTAACGGCAAAATGGCTTTTTAATGAACAGCTTAATTAAATCTATGCAATTCACAACTTTCTGAAATAGCTGAACCAGTGATTATTTGTTTATTTATTTGGTATTTGTCTTGGCTGCGAGATTTTGCAGCTAAATCTTTCTCCCCATTTTACCTAGGGACCCTGTTGATCTCTGGGACTCAGAGCTGTGTGTCCTGTGTGTTGTTCTTAAAGCATCTCTTGTGTTGTCTCCCTGCTCCCCAGACACTGGTTCACCTATGAAGGTGGCATCTGCTCCTTTCTTATTTGACTTTGTTTTGCCTGGTACTCTCCTTTTAACACATCAGGAGCTCAAGAGTGCCGCTGCTGGTGGAGTGTTTCTGCATACATATTTAACATCTTCCCTATAGGTCCAGAGATTTCCTAAAATCCTCCAGTGGAGGTGTGGATTTGGTGGGTCCACAAGAATTTGATGACTGAGGGTTGTCTCTGGTGCCTGTAAATCAGGAATTCTTGGCTTAAGAAGGCAGTGCTGAAGAACATTGTGCTGAATCCTACTGAACACGGCAAACTAAGAGGAGCTTTGTGTGCAATTTTGCTGCCCCTTTTGAGGGGTGAAGATAATCACGAGCCGACACCACCCATCACAGGATACCACGCCATGTGACATGAAGCTGAAGAGGAGGGCTCACAGCTTGGCATGCCCCATACAGCCAAGAGTTGGGCAGGACCACACAGGAACCTGCAGTATGGCAGTCCCCAGCTGCTCGTAGCTTTTCTACCGCGCAAGGGACCCTCTGCAATGTGCATCGTGGAATAGGATGGCCAGCAGCATCTGGCATGGGGGCGGGGGGCAGCCTTGAAGTCGGAGCGAGCTGTGACACTGCGCTGCAATGTCATGAGCTGCTACTGCTTGTAGGGCCGTGGAGAATACATAAGAATTGACAGTGAGGTCAGGGAGATAATATGAAAGAGCTAGAGCAGCTGGAAACCTGGAGAGAAAATGACAAGTTCTTTTGCACTTTTTGAAGCTGAACCTTATTTACTTCTGGGGACAGATGCTCTGAAGAACTGATATAAATTAGTGGGTAAGTTAGAAATTCCAGGAAACTAAGAGAAACATGGGTAATGAGTAGCAGAGGAAAAAAGAGTCAAGGATAATTTTGGATCTAAAAATCAATCCTACTAGAATTTTTCATTTTATTTAAGGGAATGTGCAGAAGATAACTCGTTGGTTAAAAAAACCAACAATACAACCAAATGTGTTCATGCATGACTGGACTTGAAGTGTAATTCTCTCGATGACATGATGGTCACACTGGGGTTTTTTTTAGCTTATATGGGGCAGGAGGGAGACAGAAGTCAGCCAGTAGCTCCCCTGACAAGGCAAATCTTTCATCTTGCATAAACCTAACGTAATTCCCTTCTTGCCATAGAAACTGCACTGCAGACACTGAATTTCTGGTTCATAACCCTCTGTGAGCGGGTGTTATAGGGCGGGAAGCGCTTGGCACAGGTGGGGTTCAATAGAGAGACAATTTTCTGGGTGTCCCAAGTTTAAGTGCATCATGTTCTAAGTTCTGTAAACGCAGGAATGCAAACTGGCCGACAACCTTTTGTGAATTGGACCACGAGTCATGATTAATTCATCAAGTTGTTCTAAATACATCAGCTAAAATAATGGAAATATAAACAAAAGTTATGTAATTCCTCCTTGCCTGTGCTTGGGCCCTGCTTGTGATGGCGGAAATATAAACTGAACTAGAGCTATAAAAAGATTTCCAAGAAAAAGCCTTTGTTTAATGTTTCCTATGCATCAGATATTCCACTTGCCTCCCAGATGCATATATTCCAAATCACGCTTTTGCTGTCCACAGAAAATTCCTCCATCTATTTATACTTTCAAATCTATGATCTTATACATTAATAAATAGTAATGAAGTCCTGAAGTAAATACCAATGTTACGGTTTCACTGGAGATCTCGCTGACATTTATAAATATCTGCAGCTTTCATGGTTCAGGACACTGGCAGAGCTCACAGATTCTGTTAAACTTTACCATGCAATTGTACATATGGTCTCTCTTTTAAAAGTATAATGCATGGGGTTTATGGAATATTGCTGTTAGGCAGCACTGCATGTGTTTGCTTGCTTTATCAAAAGCCATGTTCCTGTGTGGATGTAGCTTAGCTGACACACTAAACCCACCATTTTTCATCTCAGCTGACACCAAACAGCACACATAGTCTGGACTATCCCAAGCTATGGAAATATTGCTATCTTGTGATGACTCACTACTCTGAATTAGTCATCCATTTATGTGTCTGTCCATTTATACGCTAGGAGATAATCCAACAAGACTAATAGCCGCTTTGCTTCTTGTGTATGCCTTTGTCTATCAACAGGATTACAAGACTTGGTTCCCCGTCGTGGAAAGTTTAGCTCAGTGACCCAAGAAATACATTCCAACTGAATGCTGTCGTTGCCCTGCTCCAAAAGGTAAGAGAGAGGAATTTCACAATACAGCCTGGAACTGAACCGGGCATGGGATAGTCCTGGGCCAGGGATTTTGCTGCTGGGATAAGGCCAAGCTGAAGAGCATCAGTAGCACATAGTTTGTGTCTGGCTTCTCCCAGAGATGTTCAAGTGACCAAGAGCAAAGGACTTGGGATAGAAATTCATTTCAGCCTCAGAACAGGTTGCCCAGAGAGGTAGTGGAGGCCCCATCCCTAGAAACATTCAAGGTCAGGTTGGAGGGGGCTCTGAGCAACCTGATCTGGTTAAAGATGTCCCTGCTCACTGCAGGGGGGGTTGGACTAGATGACCTCTAAAGGTCCCTTCCAACCCAAAGCATTCTATGATTCTATGATTCAGGGGTGGTACAGTGATCTCTGAGCCAGTTTCTTGCTGGAAGCTCTTAATCATGAGATACTGACTAACTCTGCGCAAAAAGACAGCTGCCATAACATACATTCCTTCAACAGACAGAGTCCTAAGTGCCCAGTATCTTGCATTTATTCCAAAAGATGGGGAAGTAGGAGGGAATTCTCCACTCCAGAGAACTATGTCAAAGTATGGCTTTGCTCCTTCCTACAACAGGGAAGACCACCGCTGCCTCTTGGTCTCCCAAATGTCCTCGCATCCGAGCAGGAATCAAATACCTGCAGTCCCTGATCTCTGCTAGAACTGGTAGGAAATCGATAACTTCCAGGTAAAATAATGGTTAAAGCTCCCTTTTTATATGGTTAAACTTTCACACTCCAAGGGAGTCCTGTGCTCAGCCATCCCCCATCTAACATTAGATTTGATGGAGGCCTCGGGACAGTTAGAACGAGAGGAACTGTTCAGACAAAACTTCCTTGGTTTGTGTGCAAAAGATGTCATACAGATACAGATGCTTCCCGTAACTCTGCACTGCCTACCTGGGATGATGAAAGGAACTTCTGTCACTTGCTAAATGGATTCTGCCAGCACTTCTGAAGCCGTAACGCTACTCGCATTTAAAGGAAAAGTATTATGTATTATCTTTTTGGGAAACTTTTTATAGATGAACCTCTGGGAACAGCCACCTTAACCCCCTGTCCGGTCAGTAGTGATGTAAGACCCGTGATTGCCACTGCTACTGCTGAGGGTGAGACCTTGAAGAGAATGACCAAGGCAAGCGGGATGGACTACTGGTTGAGGTAGATACTAGATCTCAGAAACAAGTGGGATTTTGCTTGCAGGCTCCAGGATGGCAGCTCTGAGCACACCGTGTAAAACCAGCTTTTTAAGAGAATACATGAAGGACCTCTAGACTCTCTCCAGATTTCCGGCGATGTATTTATACTGGCCTAAAATAAATGTAACATAGAGGAAGGGAGAACGGCTTGCTGCATATGCCACAATACAGATCAAGTCAAGCGAAAAAGCCAGTGTTGGTGGCACATGAAAAATTAGCTCCCTGAAGCAAAGTAGGCAACGACTTATTTATGCTGGCTGAAAAAACTGCTTGTTCTATACACTTGTTCTTCTCCTACCTATAGCTCGTCCCAAGTAAGGCTAACTAGTCTGGTGATTTTGCATATCAGATCTTTTTATTAGATGCAATAACATCTGTAGATGCTGGCCAGTGTAACGTGTGTGAGTTAAAGCACTTGGCAATGAATCATGGGTTAAGACATGTAACTCCATCCCCAATTATCCTCATTCTGATAAAGGGAGGAAAAGCAGTGATGAAATAATTGTGTATCTAAAGAAAGGTTGTAAGGTCATGTTCTGATCCATATTTAGCAGTGTTAAATTGCAAAATGCCAATGAGGTCTGCTTACATTCAACAGAAAACTGGAGAAAAGTGTTTGCCCTAGTGTCCAACCTCAAGGACCTAAGAGAGGTTGTGCAGAAGAAGATCAAGGACTAAGTTCTTGTGTCTGTACCAATAGCAGGAGCTGGCCCAGCAGTGAGTTGAGACTGAGATTAAAGCAACTAAACTGCTTTCAGCATACACAGTGAGTCTGGTTAGGACCCCTGCCACTGCCTCTGCTTTGCCTTCTCCATGGCTGAAGACTTTGTCCATCATGCAGGCGCATGTATGACCCCCACCGAATGCTTCATGGCACCACGGTGCGCAAAGATCCCACTTGAGACCCAAGGGCTGTGCAGTCCTTGCTGTGAAGACCAACTGGTTGGTTTGAAACCAGTAAAAGAGAAGTGTAGGGTAATGGGAGCGGGAGGGAAGGGCAAGTGCAGTTGGATGTGCGATGGCTGTGCCCCATTAAGGGAAAGCTAGTTGACTATTGCTAAAAATCACAGCTGGAAAAATGAATTTTTAACATCTTTACATGAACTCACCAAATTAGTGCACTGTTTGCTTTATTGGTTGGAACATCTCACTACTAACCCAATCATTTCTTGAGCTGTCTCCTTGCTAACGAGTATAATTACTGCCGGTTCAGATAAGCCCAAAGGTAACAAAATAACATCCTTTCACATTTTTTTTATTTTGATTCTCCAAAGACGAGGTCTTTTAAAGGTCATATCTTGACAGAATTCCTTTTTTACCCCCCTGTTGTGCTAAAATAGATCAGTATTATTGACCTTGACAACAATGCCTGAAAGGTTTAGTGACAATCTATTCTGTATCAATGAGCACATAAAACTGCTTTTATGGGCTGGGGCGCTCCCAGCGCATTTGATAGCAGACAGATCGGCTTTTCTTGACAAGGCATCGAGTAAAAAGATTTAATGTATCCACCTCGATGTGAATTGGATCGTACCCTCCTGACATGAGATCCCCAGCCCCAGGGAGAGCCGTGCTCAGCGCTGTGTTGCTGCATTAGTCACTCGTAATGGCTACACGAAGAAACAGGGCATGACAAGAGCTAAATAACATTGTGAGTGTGGAAATGTCCAGGTTTCACCAGCCTGTCTGCTTTCCCAGACTTTTTAAACATGAAAAGCAATAAAATCCTTTTTAAGGGGGCTTATTTTTCTTTTGAAACCACTCCTTTTTGAAGCGTGCTTTGTAAAGGTAGATCTTGCACGATGAGTAAGGCAGCTATGGGTCCCGTTAAGGATCAGACAAGAACTCTGTGTTGGCTCTTTCAAGTGGCTTCAGATTTGGGGTGGTAAAGCAGCTGATCCGCTAATGTTTAACTGCTCTCCTGTTGCTGACTCTGGTATCAAAGGGGCCAGTCCTCAGTCTGTGTACGCTCTTACACCTGCTCTGGGGCAATAGGTCCCTCTTAACTGAACTCTTCTTTTCCTCCAAATTCTTTTCTTCATTGACGCCCATTCCAAAATAATCAACAAAAATAGAGCTTAAACTCTGTATTTGGTGAAACTCTGGCCCAAATGAAGGCAACGCAAATGTGCCAGTGGTGTCAGCGGGGGCAGGATTTCACTTGTTTAGTTAGAAACAGGTTTTGCCAGAATCCTGACTCTTTCCCCTTGAGTTAAGGTGATTACTAGGGGAGAGGGGAAGGGGGGAGGGATAGAAGCACTATAATAGATAAATAGATGAATAAAAAATCACACAGTAGGAAAATGTACAATGACTATTGTTACTCTGGTGTTTTGTATTAAAATTTGAAAAGAAGACAAGATGGAAATTAAGAGCTTTGTTTCAGAGTTTACATTTCTCTGGTTTAAAGGGTTATAAATAATCCTTGCTAGCGGGCTGAGCTACCTCCCATCATTAGTCTTATCTCTACAGTGCCTGTTCTATCATGTTGTTCATTTCAAGGTCAAAAAATTTGTCTGGAAAAGCAGCAGCACACAGCAGAAATCCCCGAACCCAAGCAGGGAGACGTGTTAACCAGCCCTTTCACCACTCCACCACTGGGAAGTCAACCAAAGCTTTGTGTGTTTGGCCTCAGGGTGTCCTCCCCTGTATTACCCTGTCTAGAAGTGGCATGGAAGCATCATGGCAACCCTTCGTGATCTCTTCTGGAGATGCAGGATTGTTGTCCAAGGATCAACAGCTTCTGTATCAGTCCAAAGGCAACTGGTACAACTGAAAACAACATTTGGAGAGGAAAGGTGTAGCTCACTGCAGCACAACCCCGAGGACCGGAGAAACACTGAGTATAGGTACACCATTCTTCCCACCTGTGTGGGGACAAGGGATGGAACAGGGAAGAATGTTTGCCTGTGTGTACACACATTACTGAGCACCAGTGTTTATGTAGAGACCCCTAAAAATCCCATTCCTCTTTCCTTCTCAAAAGAAAGAGCACTAACCCTCCCAAGAAAGGATGTTTCTATATTTGATATTTCACCCACATGAGCTTGTTTGATTCCTGCAGTGGCAGAAGGCACAGAGAATTGCCAAAAAAGATCTTTGATCATGGTAAGCTCAGCTGCATTACACGTCTCAATGCAAGTCAAGGACCACCACCATCGCTCACAACATCAGCTGAGCGCAGCATAGTTGCTGCAGGTCTAAGAAATCCAACTCAAATGGCTGGTAAAGCAAATTCACCGGCGTTCAGATTCCTGCTTCTATCATTTAAAGGGTAGTTTGCAGATCAAAGGGGTCTTGGAAAAAACGAAGACCCAGGTTATTTGAAATACAATCTTGGTTGGAATAAGCCACTGCGGGGTTCCTTTCCTAAGGCAGCCCCTACATCCAGGTGTTGCTCTGGGAATGAGAACAAAAGGGGGAGGTAGTGGAGGACGAACAAAACCCCCCAAAAGTCAAGGAAAGAATGAGGAGGAAAAGAGAAAAGATTAATCATTCCATCACCAGCAGACTCCTGAGCAGGGCATTTGTTCGTCCTGCATGAAAAGTCCTTCCTTTGCCATCCAAAACAATCACCTGGCATTTAGCTTGCCTTCAGCCCTTTTCGCCCATTTCAAGCATGTAATTATTTACACCAGGTGCATTGCTTTAACCCGTCTCTCGTGACGTCCCCATTCACAAGTAAAGGATTGTAATTTGCCAGCCTTCACTGAAGCTCCTTTGTACAAGTCTCCTACCCTGGGTGTAACGTTACGTTGACAAGCGGCACGGCACAATGGAAAGGGAAATAGAATTTACCCGGTGAACAAAGGGTATCGGCGCTCCCTGCCTCTAACCCCAGGTGACTGTACAGAGCTGACTGCAGGGTCTCTGCTGACAGAAGGCTCGGGTCATATAAAATCTGTGAGAGTGGCGGCCGTGCTGGCAGACAGCTACACCTGCGGCAGCCCACGGCTGCACGCAGCCACGCTGCTTTGTGCCGCTACTTCGGGTAAACGCCGCCGGTGCTATTTAAAGTTTAAATTAATGAAAGATTTTTGCTGGCAGGGTCCTCGGCGCTGATGGAGGGTATTCAACTCAAGCAGGGCTCACCCCCTCCCTTCCCGGCTGCTAACAGGGATTGCCCATTGCTGCCTGATTCGGACTGCGTGGTCTGGCCTTTTGTGCATGGGGTTGCCCTAGACTTTGCTGATGGCTGCGTTCAGGATCAGGTGCGGTAATAGAAACGCTGTGAAAACTCAGGTCCCGTGGCACCCGTGACGCTGCCTCTTTGTTTCACTGAAGCTCCTGGAATCTGCCTGTTGCACCCGTACCGGGCAGGGCCTGTCCCTCTGTGCGTGGCCAGTAATGCTGCCCTGCCAGGCCTGATCCATGGCAGATGCCCCTGGGCACTGCTGTAAAACAAATAAACAGCGACAACAGTAATGAGGGGAAAGTGAGGAGTGGGGCTATTTCAGTTTGCAGCTCCTGTCCTTTGATTTGGGTTGATGTAGCAAATCCAGGCATGGATGAGCCGGGGGATGAAGAGAGTTTGAGTGCTCCTGCCTTAGCCCTGGCTGTGTAGCACACACGCCACTGCACGCAAGGCTGATTGCAAGCACAACCCCTTTTCACCTATCTAAATTAAAGGTGTCTCCTGTCTTTCCCTCCCAGAAAAATTCCAAGGTCACGGACCACACAGAGAAGCAAACAAATCTCCTGAGACAATGACGCCAGGTAAACACTGTCTCTCCCATCACTTCTCGTTGCTTCTCTTCCCTGAAAAGCATGTGCAATAAGCTAAACGAGTCCTGGATGCTAGAGGGGAGAAATTCCTGCTTGTTCAACTTCAGCCTACATCCCCAACCTCTGTCGTCTCATCCAGACTTACAGATGGAGGCAGTGGGAGCCCCAGTCGCTTCTTTTCAGAAGCAATTCTGGTTCCCAAGGAATATGTGGCACACTCTGGCCATGCTTTCTTGTGATCCTGCCCCAAATTTTTCCTTTTAAAAATGGCAGCCCACTGCTCCCAGTCTGACCTCCAACCAGGAGGCCAGAGGCCAGAGAAAGGTGCGCTGGGGAAGGGTCACCACACCATGATTCACAAGTCACCCCTGGAGAAGTGGTGTACCTTAGGGGTCTATATAGGGGTCTATATACTGTTTAACCTCTTCATTACTGACCTGGGTGATGGGAAAGAGTGCACGCTCAGCAAGTTTTCAAGTGGTGTAAAATTTGGAGGAGGGATTGATACACCAGAGGGTGGTGCTGGTGTTCAGAGGGACCTTGACAGGATAGAGAAGCAGGTCAATAGCAAACTCATGAACTTCGACAAAGGGAAATGCAAAGTTCTGCACAGGGGAGAAATAACCCTGTGCACCAGCACAGACGGAAGGCCAACCGGCTGGAAAGCAGCTTCGCATGGGACCCGCTTTGTGGGTCCTGTTGGACACCAAGCTGCCCATGGGCCAGGAACGTGCCCTCATGGCACAGAAGGCCAACAGCCTCCTGGGCTGCCTGTTCTGCCTGGGCAGAACACTGTCAGCAGGTCAAGGGAGTTGCCACTCATGAAAGCCCCATCAGAGTACAGGGAAATCTGTCTTGGACAGGTAGGCTCACTGGGAGCTTCGCAGTGGTGGTGGCCTTGCCTCAGCAGAGCGCCCTCACTCTGCTGCCATACCTGCTGCACAGACGCTTGACCATCTCCAGTCCCACCACAAAACCTCAGCCCTGCTGACAGCGGCCACGGGAACTCCCCACTGCACGGCCATTAAACCAGAGGTTACAGGCAGTGCTGCAGGAGAGATTCCCAGCGGGAAAAGGCAGGGTTGGGTGTGCCTCAGCACATATAAAAATTCAATTTTTATAAATTTTCCATTTCTTTTGCTTTGTAACCCATTACCAAACGCACAAAGAAAATTCAGGGAGGACAGCAGTACAGAAGTCGCTTCCTCTGAACATCCCAAAAGCAGCAGCTTACAACAGACTTGGAGGACAGCACGCTGCTGGCTGCCCCGGCAGGCAGCTTTGCTGAACTCAGCACAACCTTCTGCTAAAGCCCCTTCTGCTGTCTGACGTACCCTGCTAGAGCAATGCTCCTCCTGACACGAGCGTGCCCGCCGCTTGCTGTGAAATACGCTACCGAGGCACCTTTCTGCTCTTCCTGCAGATGCTTCTGACGCATGCTGATCTACCAAAGATTAGGGAATCCAGCGCTTGAAGTGCTCTGAAACATGTGCTTTAAAAGAAAATAAATTAATTGAAGCAACATTGGTCCGAGCCCTATCAAGGCAGAAATCAGAGGCAGGAGGAATGTCCTTGAGCCTTTTTTTCACGGCCTCCTCTGACCCGCAGGCTGGAGGAGGAAGTGGACAGATGTTTCAAATGGAGACATCACATCACTGGGTTTTTATATCCTCCATCTGTATGAACTGCAAGACATAAGTGGGGCCAAGCATAATTATTCCTAAAGAAATTAAGGTATGAGCAAGGCACATGCATAGCCCCAAGGTGTAGCTTGCAACATGGGAGAAGTGTGACTTCTGTCTGGGGCAAATGAAGATCTGTCCCTCCTTCCTATCACCTCCACGTTCTCCCTATAAACCTGCAGTTACCTGTAGAGGTCCCAGGACACCTGGCCATGCCCAGGACCATCTGTGCACTCACTGAGACTGCTGTTAGTGAATTAAAATCAGGAGCACCAGAAAATAATTTTCTTGAGAGACACTTCTGTTCTAGGGCGTTTGAAGTAACAGTCTCAGCCTTGCTGTTTGATGCAGTAGATATTTCTTCCATGGGCAAGTTATTTTAAACTGGAAAGGAACAGCATAAAAAAGTAATAAAACCTGCCTATCTCCAAATTGGACTTGATCCCAAGCACTGTAGGAAATGGGCCCATCGGTGGGATGAGGATCCTGTTCAATATGCAAGCCCTTGCCAGGCTTTTGCTTGCCTGTTTCTCCATGGTTTCTCCAGGTCACCCCACAACTACCCTTAGAGGTTTTCCTCAGCTGCTGGAAAGAAGAGCACGGAAATGGGCAAGAGGCTGCACTGCAGCATTCGTGGAGTTTTCAGGTTCACTTGGGTCCCGACATGACAAGAGCATGTCTGTTTGTCCCACCCCACCACCTCTCACTGCCTGACTCTCCCAGAAGAGGAAGCACTGTTTTACAGCCGAAGAGCAGAATTAGAGATATCCTCCCCTTGGAAAGGCTTTGACATCCCTAGGTGAAGGCTTTTGCTCAGTAAGAAGCGTTGCAGACCACAGGTATAAGTTTACCATTTTGCAACATCCTGATTTTTGGAGCACACTGCAAATGCAAGCTTTTTTTAACCAGAGACTACAGATTTAGCCTGTAGATAAATAGGAGACCACCAGCTTTTGATTTTCTATTAATTCTATTTGATTTTCTACTAATTTTTTATTAATTCTATTTGATTTTCTATAAACTTCCTATTAATTTTTCTATTTTGATTTTCTATTCCATTTCCTCTGCTATGTTGTCATCATTCTGCATTATAATCAGTGGAGATGAATAGGCAGTTCTGGCCTCTTCCCACTCGTTACATGGGACTGCTTTGTTTTTCATTAACTTGTTTTTCTCTCTGCTGCTTTTTGCTCTGGACAGCATACCCTGCCTGCAAAGAGACAGAGAAGGCAAGTCCAGCGTTTTGACCCTGAAATCTTTGTCCAAATTTCTACTGCTGAGATGTCTGGACCTTGTCTTCATACCGGCCACGTTTTCTACTGCTCAGTTCTGCAGCAGCCAGACTTAGTGGCAACAGCCCAGATCCAGCATTCACCACTAACCAGGAGAAAGAAGAGGCCATCCTATTCTAGGACGTCTCCCTGAGAACAGGCAGACAATTATTTGAAGCACAGGAGGAAAGAGGGTGAGAAAACTTCAGCAGTGACAGCCTATTTCACAAGCATTTACAACTCTCGTTTATAAAAAGGAGATTACTGCAGGAAAGTTCAGTGTTCACAACTGGCTGGAAAAATCCCTCAAATATAGTTTCCTTTGACTCTCCCTTCTGCAACAGTTGGGACTTGGTCTGAAATTCAAATTAACTTTCATACCCAGCCTACAATTCCATTTTGTGCCCCAAAGCAAAATTTCCTGCATAATTGTGTGTATTTAGGTCAGTTCTCCATTGTTTGCTTCTGCAAAGAAAATAGCTGATTTGCTAGTGGAGAAAATTCCTAATACAGTTTTCAAAAGCACTTTTGCAATTAGGGATTGTACTCTTAAATGCGGCTGGAATGTAGGCATGTATTTGCTTGGGTAATGTCTTGAGACTTTTTATGTCTGTTTTTGACAGCAGGGTGACTCCATTTAAACATAGACCATATTTGACATTTATACCAGAATAAGCTGGTTTGCCAAACTATATTTAAAAAAGTAGTTATCCTGTTTTCATACTTCTATCAATTATTAACCATAAGTATGCAATATGTGCAAATATTAATCTAACTAATTAACATTTAATCTAGAGAAATATCACTTAGCACCTTTTCCTCTTCTAAGGTTCTTTTCACTGCAAATTTTCCCTACACTTAATTTGTGTGAATTTCTTCTGTTTCTAAATTTCTGCTGTGAGAAGTACTCCGTTAGTATCTTCTGTTTGACTGTAAAGCACCAGCCACATGGATGGACAAATCCATATAAGCATTTTAAGTCGTACAGGTATAGAATTAAAAGAAAATATTCTGAGCTGAGTCTAACAAATAAGAAAGCTCTCTTGAATGCTCAGTTAATTGGCTTACACCAGGGATCTATGCAAAGCGATGCCTTTATCATTGTATCTTGCAACGAAGCAAGGAGCATGACTCAAAACGTATATTTTCTCTACATCTTAGACCCATGGTCTGGTCTTGTGGCTTCATAAATATTTCTGTGAATGTGCTGCCAGAACAGGTCCAAACAGTTTGAACACATCATGCAAAGGCCGCATCAGGGCTGTAATTCAGGGCAATGACACCAAAGGTTGGGCGGTGGAAAGCCAAAAGCTGATGCGACACAGTTGATTTCTAGGCATTAATTAAAAAATCAAATCAAATCTCTACCACCCACCCCCATCCCCCAGATGCTTGCGAGGGACAACAAAGCATGGCACATCTACCTCGGGATGCTGGGAGAGACAGGAAAAAAGAATCAGGTCAAAGCACACAATATACAAATCCTTGGGATGCCGTAGGGCACAGTACGCAACGACCTCAGACTGTTTTGAAAATCGATTACAGAAGGCCTTCAGCTGAATGGAGTCAATGACCCTATCTATGCATGGCAAAAGGAAAACAGCTTCATCTTCTCTGAGATAATACACGAGGGTTCCTGGCCCAAGATCCTCACCAGTGGCTTGCAAAAGGGGACCTACGGAAACAGCCCCTCCCAGCTATTCTTCTTCAGACCAGGAGAGTAAAACGTTGGCTTTCTTTTCATAAAGATTTGATTTCCATGCGATCAAAATAGACGAACCCCAGTTTTTCTCCTGCCCTTCGAAAAAACATCACCAGCTGTGCTAGGGGTCACGATGTAATAGACAAAGAACGAGTGTAATTCAGGAACTACAACTGCCTAATGAAATACATGTCAAAAGAGGCAGCTGGCCTGAAGGCTTGGGCTGCCCACTGTCTTTGTCTTAAGGTTTTCTCTAGCTAGAAGTACAGAAGAATTAGGACTGGTGAAATGGTGTGAGTTTTATCTGGCACATCCAATTGCCAGTGTCTTCTTTTTGCACTTAACCTCGCACCCTTCAGGATTTGTAACTAGTGTCCAGTTAAAGCTGTTCTGCTTGAACAGCGTAAGCCATAACCAACGCATGAGAACGAAGGGTTTTGCTCCCGGCGAGCAGAGCATTCAAACACCGGAGAAAAGCATTGAGTGTGATTTGGGTGGCAAAGAGGCGGCAATATTAAGACTCATGCTGCTCCAGCAGACATAGAAAAATGAGTCTTATTGTGTTACTACTTGGGAGAGACTCTGCTTCCGATAGCTGTTTCCATCATCCTCATTACAGCAGAACTAGTGAAGTTCTTGCTTCAGTGACATACATTGCGTCTGCTCTCTCCATCAGCGCTTGAAGCACAGAAGATATTTATGCTAGCCATATAAAAACATTTTAAAACTGATAAAGATGAAGGAATTGGGAATAAGGTTGGAGACCACTACTTCTAAAAAACTTGTAAATTGGAGCACAGGGATTACATTGCTTAAAAGCACACACTCTTAAAACGTGGAGAACATGATACACCAGCACCAGTTCACTAGCCTAAACACATTTTCCAGGCAACACTGCAAAACCTTTTGAAGTCAAGCAATACCGAAGTCAAAAAAATAAAAAAGGATCAAAAGTAGCTCCATTAATTTTCCTTGCCTTAGCTAATGTGGACTGTACAATTGTGTCTTCCTTTGTTTCTCTTTCTTCTTTCAGAAAAACCCATAGCAACAGTAGAGGAAATGAATTGCGGGTTCAGTGCCCCAAAAACATATGAATGAGCTTACTTTTAAGCACGCGAGAAGCTCACTGGCTTCAGCTGGGACTCAATGTTCAGCATATGCTGCAGGGCTCTGCCAACGCGGGACCTACCGAGCGGAAATGGACAAAATGTCTACGCATGGTCGGATAAGCTGAGATAAGGCATTCACACTACAGCATGACTTAGCTGCCTGTAGAGATGGTAGAAAGAGTTTAGCTTTTTAGCAATGCACCTAAGAGCCTCAAACTCTGTTAGACAAGATGGCGTAGAAAGAAAGTGCATGCTATTCCTAATATGAGAAAATGTAGGAAATGCACACAGAAGATGCAAGAGGGAATATAACAACACCTAGAGGATTTGCAAGCATTTACAGAATAGTCTGGCAACTTCAGGCCAAAAAGAGATGGTTAAGGAAGAAAAATCAAAGGGATCGGGTGTATGCGAGAGGTGGCAGAAGGAATGCGCTTCACTGCATGCAAAGCAAGAACCAACCAAGAACAAGCCCCGACCGATTTGTGTACACAGGAAATACAAAAATTAGGCTAGAGGTTGCAGTCTACCTAGAAACAAGGTGATAAGGTGACTACAGCCCCTTATCAAATTTTAATATGAAAGCTTTGTATTAGCTATTAGATAATAAAAGCCGGGCTGTGGCCTGGAGCAGCTTGCTTCTAGCACTGAACTCATACCCATGCCAAGGTTTTCAAGATGCAAGTAAAATGAGACCCTCACCCTCAGCTTAACATCTGAAACTGGGGCAACGTTCAGCCTATGAGGCCGGCCTGGCCACCTATTAATGTTTCCTAACAGAACAATAAAGTTTTCATATTGAAACTCCTTTAAGTTTTAAGAGTGTAAAAGCATTAAGCTAATATATTTCTGTAATGAAATATTTACATTACATTATTTTAATTCACGCTATATATTTCATTGCTAATATTTTCAGTAAAAGCCTTCTAAAATCAGCCTTCTGTTTTTGGTTTTGTTTTTTTTTTTCCCCCTGAAACTGATTCCTGCTATCCTGGCAGTCTCCAGTTCATTACTGGGAGTCAACAACAACCANNNATTAAAATCCTCCAAATAAACAAAACATTGCAACAACAGCAAAAAAATCCAAAACCACTCTGAAGTGCACACTTCAGGATACTTATAATATGAAGTAAAACATATTAGGATTAACACTGATTCAAGTTGATTGTGTCACTTCATATTCTTCAGGTAACAGACGCCCACTACGCCCATGACAGGGGTGATCACTACAAAAACAACAAATAATTCGTCTAAGGGAAGACTTTGAAAGGCTTCTGGCCTTTTGGAAAAAGTCATTTGGATAAGTAGGAAACGCAGAAAAAAAAAAAAAAAGCACAGCTACAAAAGACCTGGAGGAGAGCCGTGTCCAAATATCCTATTCTTACTGTCTAGATCTTAGTCTAGGGATTCCACAGGTTATTTTAAACAGACCAGAAAAGCTTTTGTTTCCTTAAATGCCTTTTCTTTTCGCATGCTTGTATCATACCTTGAATTATTTTGTTGAAGTAAATTATACATAGCTGTTTTATCCTGTACCTTTTTACAGTTTATGGGACAGGATTCAAGTTTCAGAGGAAGGTGACTGTTCTCACCACGTTGTACTTGGTATTCACAAGCCAGCAGCAAACTCTGACATACCACGTCAGAGTAAAGGGGAAGAGCCATGACACAGCTCCGGCAAGATGATACCTCCTAAAGAGCATCAGCAGGACGCTGGACAGTGTCACAGACACTTCTACTACTAAGGAGGAGAGGTGAAGAGAAGAAAACACATACAGCTAATTGTATTTACTTTATATCTGCCTATTGTACAAATAAACTTGCTGGTTTAAATGTCTATTCAGCAAACTTTTAATTCAAGACAAGTCTAAGTGGTAGGTCACAGCAAAGTTTTCAGTCCTGTTTAATAGGATTAAAATCCTGGCCAGCGAGTATTTTCTTAAAGTAGAGGGTGAACACCAGAAAAAGTTGCTAACTGGGAAAAGAAAATAAATCTTTCTCACAACTGTGGCTCATAAGTAGAATCTTTGAAAGGCTGCGGATAATTTTAAGTTCTCCCACTTTCATTAGAAACACTGGAAAGTTTGCAGTAACACTGGTAAGTACAAATTAACTAAACCAATATATGAATTCTCATTATACTGATGAACTTCCAGTCCTGAGAGCTCACAAAATGAGAGCCATACACAAAGTTTATTCAACTCCCAGAGCCTCTCTTGGTGTACGCATATTTGCAGGAATAATTATCTTAGTCATTTCTATCCGTAATTGTAAACAATTCTTGCTACTCTTTGCCAAATTCACCTTCATTCCTTCAGAACACCACATTAGAATAAACTCTTATAGTCTTAAAAGTTGCTGAAATCTAAAATCAAAATTAATCATTAAATGATTTAACTGGGCTTCAGTGCTCTACCTCTTTTACATTAGCCTATGTAAATGCTGTCTGATTAAATTCAGCGACAATGAACACCTAAAGTTAGCTTAATATTTCTATCTAAACAGCTCTGATGACATTGAAATTTATCATTACATGTCAAGATTAAAAAAAAATTTAAGTTAACCAACAATGCTATTCAGAGGTACATTATTCTTTGGCTTTGACGAAAAATACACTAAAAAGTAAATTTCCAATTAGATTGGATAAAGTATTCTTTTTATAAACTTTGACCTAGAAAACAAAGGGATATACTTTGTCTCCCATGTTTGCTCCATTAGTGTGAACCAAGGCTAATAGTCAACCATGTCGTAGCAATTTCAGTTTTTTAATCCACAGAAAATATTCCCTCATTTTGCTAGATGACGCAGTAGTTCTGTTTTTTAACCCTTAAAGGGATGGGGCTGAATCTTTAGGGAAGGCAACTTTGCTCCAGGTCAGAGGTGATAGCAGAACACCCTCCCGCCCCCTCCCCTGGTTTAATTTGTAGAGTACATGTCAGAATCCTACCAGCTCTCTGTCTATAAAGATTTCCAGGGAAGATAAATCTGAACCGTTAACATATAGGCTCCCTCCAAATCATACTGGCTAAAACCAGAGTAAAGATTTATTTTATCCTTTAGCATCCTTAAATCCTTACAAATTACATTACAAAAGTCTATCCTGTATTTTGCAGTACTGAATCAGGACAGAAGATACAAACATATTTTGCTCCTGTGTGACTTGGTTTTCCAAAAGTTGGGCATCCTAATGGATCCCTGCCTCTCCTGAAAACCCCAGACAGGGTGGTCTCTGGGGAACACTGTGTCTGGAGCCAAGCGCACACTGCTTTACCTTGGAATTTCAACATGTAAGGGGAAAAACAGTGAAAAGTGGAACTTTTTTATTACCATAACTAAAGATGATCAAAATAAGCACTCAATATTCCATTTTAATATAACTAGCTTGAATCAGAAAACTGAAGGAGGCCTGATAAGTTTGTAAATTAGTGACAATAAAACAGATTTGAAAATGGTTTATAGCATACCATTCAAATACACACACACGATGTAATTGCCTGTTTTATTTAGTGGAATCACTTTTGTAGATTAGAAATACTTCCAATGCCCATTTACTCCAATGCAAGCCTCCACCATCAACAGGCATAACGCAGTTTGTTCAACTGATTGCAAATGGAAAAAAAAAAAAGAAAAAAAAGGTACAATCTCAAAAGTTAAGTTAGAAACTAAGTTCACACATTTTCTTTGGGACCAGGAATCTGTACATAGTACAAAATATACATTTATTGAACTTTCTGTAAACACACAGTTTGAATTGTGTAAAACTGTAAATAGCGGGTGATCTACGTGGAGAATAATTTATTATATATCATTATACATTCTACTTAAGGAAAATAGTTATGCTCTTGTATATTACTCTGTTAAATTTATAAATTCCATAATGAAGCTGTGTAATCTGAAAACATGCTTTTCAAGCTCAAATCTCTCCATTCGTAAAACACATTTATACAGGTCATCAATGAAAAAAGTTACACTTTCCACAAAATAGATATAAAGAGGTCATGAATCTTCTAAAAAGACAGGCACAGCATGTCACTACAAACGAGACTCTTATGATGTGATGTGGAGTCAATTCTGTGAGAAGACAGGTGAAAACTCCCTAATTCAGCATGTTTGTATGTGATCTTAGTAACAAGACAGATGCTAGAAACCAAAATACCTGCTCTGAAAGATTTATACAGCAGCCGGTTCTGGAAATCAAACCTCACATTTTTCAAATATCCAGTATTCCCTGGCTAGGAGAATCCAGGCTTTTGTCTTGTAATAACCCTTCATCGCTAGTCATTTAGTTTTCTGAGTAGTGAACTACCTGGCACGATTTGCCAAGAACATTTGCATAATTCAGCATTTACTCCAAAAACTAGATTCCTGGCACCAAAGAGTTAGATCCAGTAAATAAATACAACTTAACTCTTGGTACTCAAGGTCATTGCAAATCACACCATCAGCAATAAAACGTGTGCTAGGAAATCCCAACCTCCAGCACCAAACGGTTGCATGGCTTTAACCCGCAGAACGCGCGCTAACAGGTACTGCAGCACCTCACGGACCGGGGACTCTGTTGTGTAACGCCCAGTTTCCAATTTAAGAGTCTGGAAATGCCAAACTGCAGCAGACTTGCCAGTCTAGCATCAAACACTCAGCAAGAATAAAAAGTTCCCCTAAAAACACTGACAAAGATCCTTTCAGTAGGTCCATCACTGGACATGGAAATAATGCTATGTAAATTCAGCACATTTATTCCCAGATTTTTAGGATCTCATTGTTTTTCCATCCCGGGTAACTCATTTTGGGTTTCATCCTTTTATTTATTCTTTACAGCTAAAAGCACTACATCAAAGACCAAGCCTCTTAAAGCGTGCCCTTCTGATGTTTTAAAAGAAAAAAATTGCTGACTTACATGTTTAAAGAATTATGAAATTATCTCCAATTAATCTAACATTTTGCTTTAACCTTACCATCTTCTTCCCTTTGGCTTTGAAAAGCTTTTTCAAAACCCAAATTGAATAAAGATTACCCTTCTTTTTCATTCCAAGAAAAGTGGGACAGTTGAGGCTCCAACAATACATGTTCAAACTTTATATAGTGAGTGAAGCTCCATCAACATCAGCAAGATGTAAAGTTAAAGTATGTGCCCGATCTTCCCAAAACTATCTTCATTTAATTTTCCCCTGTAGTTTGAACAAAAATACTGTGCTTCACCCTGAAATCCAACAGTGAAAATGAAATTGGTTACTCAGTATTTCCATTGCTCAGACTGGGTTGGATTCAGTAACACAAGTGAAATTGAACTCTGGACCTTAGTCTACAGGCATTGATAGAAGTAAAAGTATGTAATGTTTTACGACCCGCCAGTCTCAGTTTTCTCTTTTTTCTTCTCAAAGATATTTCTCAAAAGAAACAGCAATGGCACCTCCTTCAACTCTGGAGGCTTACTCACAATACGTACGGGGAGTCCCGTCTACTTTAGCTGTAGAAAACCCCACGCTCCCACCAGCTCTTCAGAGCCATAGAGTTAACGGAAGCAAAAACGAATTTCAGTTTTGGCTCAATGTTATTGAGTGAGCTGAGAAGCGCAGATGTAGTGCTCTTGAAGGAAAATGTTACTATCTGACANCATGTGAGTTACTGGGATATAATGGCACCAGTAGGCGACTTTTCCACATGCTTTGTTAATAGTTGTTTCATGCAAGACTGGTTTTTTGTTGTTTCTTGTGTTTTTTTTTTTTTTTTTTTGTGGGGGGGGGGGGAGAAACAGAAAAAAGTAGATGTCTAGTGATATTTTAAAAAGCGTTTGGGCAGGAATCAGCACAAGTGAAGTGTAAAAATCTGGCTAGGCATAAAACAATACATACTCTAGAAATCTGACCTGTCATCCCAACTCTACTGAAGTTTTGACACTTTCAGAATAGAACTATTTAATTAGTTCTATAAAAGGCATTTTTAAAACTAAGCCCACTNAACAACTGCGACACAATCAGGAGATTAAAGCTCCAGACTTTTTTTTTTCCACGTATTAAGTCAATAGTAGAAATATTTGTAGATTTTTATGGAAACACGTTTTCAGTGGGAGATAATGTAAACAACTTCTAGCATGCTGCATATTTTTTTTTCCTTGAAAGCATTTAGTGATCCATGAGAATAAAGACAAGCTTTAATTTTTCCTACAGCTTCTTGAACTTCTGTGAACAAATGCCATGGCCCAGGTGACTGCTACCTCATTTACAAAGCAACATTATTAAGCAAAATAAGGCTACGAAGAGGTTCAGAAGGTGCACGCCTGTGTCTGCAGAGACCTGCACGCCATGCACGCGCTCCACAGAGACAGCTCAGAAAGAGCTCACCAGAAGATCAGATTCTCTGATCAGTATTTCACAGACAAGTCAGTCAAAAGCACTTAGCCCCAGATTGTTACCTTTTAATTTTGCTCCATTTTTACAGCTTATAGCAGGAATCACATTCATTTTATGCACTACAGCATCTTAGAAATTCATGTGTGGAGCCTCTTTTTAGCACTTAAAGAGTTAAAAAAGAATCTATCCAGCCAAGTAGGGACTTTACACCCTGTATTGGTATATGAAGGCTCGTGTTATGATCATCTCATACATAGCTGTAGGAACAAGGAGCTATACTAGTTATCTAGGAGACATTATTTTCACACCTCATGAAGCTTGGCACGGAGTAACAATTCCTTTTTTTACAGAAAACTATCAGGTACAGCTCTATAGCTCTACAGAGTTTTGCTGTTTCTGAACCTATGCAAGGTACATCAGGTTTGTATTAAAATACTGTATTTGCCAAACGATGAGGAAAAGGGTAACATTTTACTAAACGTTAGCCCGTTACAGACATGGCCAAGTTTAAATATCAAGAAATTTAAATATACCAAGTCATCTGCGCATAAAAGCAATTCAAGAAGGTGCAGGTAGAGATGAAGGTGAACATCTCAGCATGATGAAATCCTGATGTACGTTGAAATAAGGTAAACTGTAACAACCATATCATTAACCTAATTGTGGCAGCCATGTTGTCTATCCCACAGGACAGAGCTACACACATCTAAGGCAAGCAAACAGAAAACACGTTTGTCAGCATGGAATTCATACACAAGACAACATTAAAACCAAAGTCTCACGATCCCAGTTTTAACAAAAAGAACGTTTACAAAAGCAAAATGCTTAAGTATAGAGTGGAGAAGGATCTGCAAAGGCCTCAATACTCCCTACACAGGTCAATCATTTATCTGCATTCAGGGTGTGGTTTCCCAAATGGTGGCAGAAGGGGTGGTGCAACCATTCCTTTGCTCTCAGTCCTGTCTCCCCACTCTGCATCTTGCCCTAGTACCAGCATCCCATAACTGGATTATCAACTTACCCAGCTGATAAGTACAGATTTTTTTTACTCCTAACTGCACGGCCACGTCAGCATGACCGCTGGCACAAAAAGGGCAGTAGGGGTAAACTTATAGCAATAGTTTAGTATTGATGTAAATTGATCATGAAACCATATCCTTAGTTCATAAATTACTAAAAAGTGAAATGCAATAGGAAGTCTATCCTATCCCAGTGTAACAAATTGAGATTCTTATCAGGGAATCAATTAAAGTGAAAACTGTTCCCTAATTTTATTAAATCACCTTTTAAATTTCCAATTCTTGAACTGAGCAAAATGGCTCAGATTTTAACCTACATAGTTGAGACAGTACCAGCTTTGCAATAAACGATTAAATGGATGCTGAAGTCAGTTTATCCTAAGTACATATTAAAATGATTAGCTTTGGCACCTGCATGAACAATCAACGCGAGTGC
>VYZW01002832.1:12102-51850 GCA_013401315.1 Balaeniceps rex | reverse complement strand
CAAGTACAGATAAATTTTAAGAAGATAAGATCCATTTGTCACATGGCAGGATTTACTGCACATATGCTGTGTTGTGTAGGCACAAGGTGCATCTCCATATATTCTGAGGTTGCCTGGGGATAGACTAGGGCTGGGAGTCGGTGGCTGCTACTGCTACAGCAATATTTGAAGGCTGTTCTCTGTAACCCTTTTTTTCCTAATGACAATCTTTCCTGTCAAGTGACCAAATGATTTATAAACTTTGGGGGGGGAGAGGTGTTTCTTTTTTGCCTACCAAGGTTGGAGGTTGTGAACTAACTTCCCCTGGCAAGTTGTATGCAGCCCATTGAGATGAAGCTCCTCTGGTTTAAATGAGGCTTCAATTTTAAGCTTATGAGTGGCAGTGATGAAAACAAAATGGTGGCCCTTACTCAAGCGAGACCTCCTTTTTTGTTTTGGTTTGGTTTTGGTGGGCTTTGTTTTTTGTAGGAGTGAGGAAAAGAAAACATGCCCTGTATGGGAAGATCCTTTACTACCTTCTGCTTTCAAAACCAGATGCTTCTTCAGCTTAAAAAAAATTTTAAAAAGATTCCCTCATATCTCCCAGTGGTCATTGCCAATTTCAAAATATCCAGCAACAAAGCAGGCTGTTCTTGAATTTGTGTCACATTCTGAAAGGTTCTCCAAGGATTTGTTCCTTCTGACAAGGGACCCTCTGCAAGAGAACAGTAAAAGATACAAGGCATTTGAAGAAAATCACACTAATTGAACAGGATGGTTTTGAAGCAAATCCCACTAATTGAGCAGGCTGACTGGGAGACAGATTCTTCTGTTATTCACAAGAAAACAGTGGTTAAGGGTATTTTTTTAATCTAATTTTTGGCAAAGGCATGAGGTATATACACTACAACAGTGTTGAGTACAGGTTTCCTTGGAGTCTGTTGCTATCTGTTTTGAAGTTGGAGTTATCTTACCTGTTTGTAATAAACAGATATGAAACTATATAAATTAAAAAGTTCTTCTTAGGTGGACAGACTCAGTTTCAATTCTGATTTTTTTTTTTTAATCTGTTGTTTCTAAACCTTAGTGTCTCTCTCTGCCAAGGTGCGGCTGTTAACCGTCTCTTCAATTCTCGTTCCAGAAGGAGGTTGTCTTTCAGCTTATTGGAGAGCAAAGCTGCATACCTTTTAAGTAGAGCGAATACTTGCTCCCCAAAAAAAGCCAAGCGTAACTTTAAGAAAGTGGAGTTTTATTAAAAAAAAAAAAAAGACATTTTGAAATAATAATAAAGGGCAGCCAGAAGTCTAAAGGAAGCTATAGCACTTTGTGGATTATCCTTCTAGAATATCTATGTAATTAGTTTTTAAGGTGTCTAGGGAGAGAACTAGTTTACTGCTTTTCTTACAGGCTAAAAGAAGGGGGGCTACAAATGCAGCGAGTTCTGCATCTCTCCAGTTTAAAGTTCTTGTCCTACACCAAACATAAAAATAGCTTGAGGCTGTGGAGAATGGCGTGGGTTGTTTGGTCTGTCAGTCCAGTCCTTGTCAGCAAATGTCCCCCTTCTTCCTTCTCAGATGGAACAGTTAGGATAAGAACACGTGCCTCAATTTCTGCATAGCTTCATTTCCCTGTTTTTTAGGTTATAGAATTTTTGCTGTCCTTTTAAATGGAGTGAATAAATATCAACACTTACTACACTGAGAATTTTTAATTATTTATAGTCACTCCCTATAATTAATACATTGTTTTTATTCTAGCAATAAAAGTCATGAAGGGGATAAATTCATTGCAGCTCCACCTTCTTCGCCTTTGAAGAAACAAGAATTAGAAAATTTAAGGCAAGTAAATAATATAAAATATTCACCACTAAATCAGCCCACTCTTAAACTGTGCTATGATTCTGGAGTCATTGCTAGCTTATTTTTGTAGGCACTTGCAACATTGAATTGTAGCTGTTAGTCTAAGGATGCCTTTTTTCAAATGCGTGTGCTTCTTTTCTCCTGGGCTTTGAGTCCAAACAAATAGAAACCATCCAGAATTTCAATTCAGAAGGTAGATCAGTTTGTATTGGATCCCACTATTATAGGCTTGGCATTATGTATTGGGCAAAACTAAAAAAAAAATCAAGTCCCATAAATGACAAAGCTAAAAACCTGACAATGGCTATTGTGATTGGTGGAAGGGGTGGAAACTGTATGGTACCTTTTCCCTTCAAGGCCTTGGTAAGGCTAGTTTGGAATTCAGCCCCCACAACATTCTATGCTTGTTGGATAGAAAAAGAAATGAAAGTGGTAAAAGCAGCTATGCTGCTTTCAAATAAGAACAGTGCTTCTTTCAGCAGAAGTAAATCCATAGTTTGCATAAAATAGAAAGAAAAATTGCCTCTTTCCAGGCATTTGACTTCTTTACTGTAGAAGAACATAGGTAAAATTTGACTGTAGATTTTTTCATGTTCTCAAAGATCCTTAAACTACTTGTTTAGCAGTCTGAGTGCTCTCAGAGTAACTCCCATGTGTCTAAATAAGTACCATGTTATCTGGAACATCTTTACTTTTCCCCAACAAGATTATAATTTGCTGGCAATGTTAATTATTTCAGGTGGCTGCCAGCCCATTGAAAATCTCTCTCACTATAAAGCTTGCACCTGTTTAGAAAAAAATTTGGTTTAAGTTTCCATTATGGACAAAGCATACAGTAATTTCCCACTTAAACTCTTGGGTAAACACTCTGTTCCAGCCTAACCCAAGGTAACCTGTGTTTTTATAATGACCAGCTTAACCTTTACTTTGCTCCACTATGTGTAGCAAATCTACTTGTATTCGTTTAAAAGCAATTTAGCAGGAATCTGTGAGGAGACATTACTGAGACCTTGATTATTTATTCTGAAGTGGTACAAGAGTATGCTATTCAAAATAGAAAGCACTGGATTGAAAACAGTTATGTGTGTTGGTTGTGGGTTTTTTGGTTTGTTTTTTGTTTTTTTTTTTTTTTTTCTCCTGGCTGTTGAAAATGTGTTTGCCACATGTCAAAATTACATGGTGTTACATTGTGATTTTTTTTTTTATACATAGTCTTTTCTTTCACAATCAGCTGTTGTCATCTACTGATGAAACCTGACAACATGTCAGGAAAAACTTATCAGTTTAGCAAGAATTACACTGCTTCTGGTAAAGAACATCATATAAGGAAAGGAAAAGCATTGATTTACTTTTTTGCAATACTTGCTTTGGTGGTTAAATCCAGAGGACTAGACATCCCTAGAGAGTGATTTGGCTAAAATGATTTCTAGGTTTCTGCAGATAGCTGTGAAAAGCAAAATATGTTATACTCAAATGTTAGTATATTCCTGTAGTCTTGCTCATTAAGGAGCTAAGTGAGAAAATTAAAATTCCTGTCTAGTCAGGGAAAATTAAGAAAAAACTCTGAATGTTGGCAAGGATTATTCTGAGGAATAGGTGTCTATTGAATTCATTTTTTCCCTGTTAAGTCACTGGATTGGAAAAACCTCCATTGCTTCAGAACTGAAATGGACAACTTAAATGCTTTTTTTGCATGATTTTGTACAGTTGCACATCCTAATAAGAGTTTTGACTGACTTTGCCCCTAAATAGTTCTTAAAAATACTATCTAGAAAAGGCTTATGTGTCATATGCATTGTTTGGTACTTGTGGACAAATTAGTTGAACAGACTATTCTCATAATAAGCAGTAATTCAACTGCAAGGTTTTAAAGGCAACAAGCAGAAGTCTGAGGACACCAAACGTTGCTAAGAATTTACGCATAGCAAGTAGAAACTCCAGATTTTTCTTCTGAGTTTCTTCTAAATAATTCTGCTCCTCACTTCTCATCCTCCAAGAAGCCAATTCCCCTGCTCTGCTCTGCAGCCTGTGGTATGTTTCACCACATCAGAACAACCCAATGCTGTTAGGATACATAAAGACTAAAGGAGTTCTGGTTAGCCACAGTGCTACATTTGGACAATTTTGTGGATTTTATTGTAAAAGTTGAGATGGATAGCAACAGACCTTGCTGTAGCCTTTTTCTCCCTAGATTGAACAACTTTGTGTGAAAATGTTAATTGCCCTTCAAAGCAGCTAGAGATAATAGTTTGATCAGCCACTTTGTCCTGAATAGATTCGAACTGCAAGCCCTTGCTATAATGTGCGTGATCCAATTTTACTTTTTTTTTTTTTCTTTCTTTTGACTCTTCTGTTGGCCATCTCCATTCCATCGTTATGCTTTATTTTATTTACTTATGTATCTTTGAAGTGTGCATACCCTAGTATTGTATATGGTATTCCAGGAGCATCACTGATATTGCTAATAATTTCACAGGTAATACTGTAAGGACCACCATTGCTCAATAGTATACCTTACCTCTTCTCCACACCTACCCAGTATTGCCTCATTTGCCTACTTAAAGATTGCAGTGGTCTGTCTGGTCCTCTCATGATACTGGAAGCTCACAATGATTATCATCCGTAGCTGCCTCACTCTCTTCTTCCTCACTGTCAGCCACTGCGTAGTTCTCCCCCATCTCCCCTTTGCTGGTGCTGAATTTCCCCATTGAGTAAGCACTGTCTGCATTCTGTATTTCTTAATATTTTAATTTGTTTTGTATGCATTGAAACATAAAAAGTAGCACAAAGTAGATATAAACTATCTTAGTTAGCTATTCTAAATTATTTCAGATTAGTGATGTTCTCTAAATGGTTTAGAAGTGCCATTTTTGGTGTCTTCATAGTAAGTTTTGAAGAACTGGATTTGTTCTGGCTCGCCCTTTGCCTGAGAAATAAGCCAAGTCAGATGTGGAGTTTGGGTTCTGTAAAGTAGCAGTTGGTGTGGGCTGACAAATCTTGTTGCTTAGACCTACACAAGAGGCTGTTTGACATAATCTGGCAGTTTAAAAAAACATTTTTCTTTTTCCTAGTGCAAAGGCAGTTTTATTTAGGGCATGCAGAGGCTCAGTGATGCTGGAAGTCTGCCGTGCTCAAAGGCGACCTGTGGAGTTTTGTCAGAATCCTGACCGGGGTGAAAAACTAGTTTGTCTTTTCCCTTGTGGTGCAATTCTTCTGCTCCGGTTAGCTGTCAGCTCTCTTGAGTGTTTGGTTTAGCCAGCTCAACAATGGATCCAAGTGCACAAGAACAGTACTGCAGGGAAGTAAACCTGAATATTTTCCTTCTCTTTAGATGGCTGTTGCTGAAGAATCTTGCCAGCTCTTACATGGCTTAAACATTGACAAGTCCTTGGAGCAGAGGAGTAGGTTTCAGTTTTGCTGGATCACCTATTGTGTAATTGGAGTGCATCTTGTGTTTGAGTTTACGCTTTCAGAAATAAAAATAGGCTTTAAAAAAGTTGTGGGAGACAGAAGACACATATTGACGTAAAGCGCAGTAGCAACTGACTGCAGGCCTTGACTTGTGTCTAAGGGTATTTAGCTGGTGATGCTTAGCATCTCTGCTGTTTAAAAGCTGTGCTTCCTTGAGGTAGAGACAAAAAGAGGCTAGTTAGAAGCAGGCTGTTATTAGAGAGATTTCCCCCACTACCACTCCGTTCCCTCCCCCTCCCCAGTCACAACCTTTCAGAAATATTTTAGGTTTGGGACTTGAGCTGGGGAAGCTTTCCTCTCCCTCTCTCAGGCTTTTGTATGTGTTCAGATTTGATGTGACATCTGGGCACGGTGGAGAGGAAGTGGGGGGTAGGGAGAAACACTGGAGAAGTTTCTTATCCTGCTTGTGCATAATTAAGGAGCATGCCTCCTGGGAAAGAGGAATAAAGGCACCCCAGGTCCTGCCACGAATTACATGACTTACTGCTGGACCGAAAGTGGGCTTGACAGTTGCCAGAAGGTTGGCGCGGTAACAGCCCACCTACCGGCGGGAGAGTCAAAGGCTCTCCTCCCATTGCTCCCAACGTGAGACCGGGCTAAGATGATCTGCTCTTCCTCCCTGGAGGACAGAGTCCGCGCTTACAGCAAGGCATCGTGGGCAGAGGCTTGTGCCCAAAGGACAAGGCAGCCTGCACTGAATGATGTCTTACAAAGTGGAAAATACCCTCAAGTGCTGTGTTTGGGGGAGGTGGGGAGGGAGGGGGAAAGTTGTTATAAAGTGTGAAGCTTGGCCTAATGATGGCATCCTGATGTGGGGTTATTGTTTGAAGATGGAAAATGCGAGTAGTTCAGATTTCATTACAGGAACTGTCAGAGATTTTGTGGGTTTGGAAAGATAAGAAAGCCTGTGACAGCAACAAAATGCCACGTATCAATCAGAGTCTTGGCAGTGCATTACAGCTCTCAGTTGAACACAAAACTGGAAATGCCAAATTCTCCACTGTTTATTGTCTCCCTGTGTGCAAACATTGTACAGTATAAGAGTGAAATATGTTACAACTCAATTGATTGCTACTATGTGTTTGTAGATTGTATGTTGTAGACGTCTACAAATCTGCTACCCTTTGCTGCAGCAGGAGGGGAGGGCGGGGAAGTACAAATGAGAGTGCAAGGCAAAAAGAATAAAAAGAGGGTGAGAAAGGGAGACTGACCTTGAGAAAAATGACACATGTGCTGAGGTCCATCCTTTTTTAATCTGTTGTTTGTGGTCAAAATTGCAAAATCTTACTGAGCACACCATGGTGGTCCTTGGTTTTTACTGGTAGAACGCAATGTCTGTATCTCCTAATTCTCAGAGAATGCGATAGAGGCCTGAAACATCATAAAATAATGAAACACTAGCTCCTTTACTTCATAGGATGACGCAAAGACATTATTGAAAGTTTGTAAGTTTATGATTTATTTCTTCAGGACTTAACAAGAAAGAAATTTAACAGCTGCATTTGGAATCACAGAATTCTCCATTTAACATATTGGCTTTCCCCCCCTCCCTTTTTTCTTTTTTCTTTTTTTTTTTTTCTTTTTTTTCTTCCCCCTCCAGGTGCTCAATACTTGCGTGTAGTGCTTACGTGGCTCTGGCTTTGGGTGATAACCTTATGGCATTGAATCATGCAGATAAACTTCTTCAGCAACCAAAGCTGTCAGGGTCTCTTAAGTAAGTCTGATGTGGTCATTTCTTCTTTCTCAGCCCTGCTTTTTGCTGGAGAGTTCTGAGTTGACGCTTCCAATGTCTAGCTGCTTGCCAATTCTGTATCTGATGCAAAGAATTGCTTGGCCCGCTCCTGTTCTTGTTGAAGCCCTGACTAAATGTTCATTGACACGCAGGAACGTGAGTCCCCTCATTTGTGTATGAATTCCATGTGATTTGGAATCTATCGCTGCTTTTGTTGCTATTTGTTAAACTCCAGCTATGGGTCCTGTGCAGTGGCAGGACTGTCAGGTCTCTGTCCTGATTCACTGCGGGGCTGCACGTGCTCGTGTTGGCACAGCACGAGGGGCAGGAACGAGCAGCTGGGGGTGGGCAACGTCAGCTCAAGCCACTGTGCTGCTGAAAGCTCGCTTATGAAACTACAGCCTCAGAGGGGAACGTTTGCGCAGTCAGTAGGGTACCAGATCTTGGGTGTGCAGGACCGTCACTTCACCTGCTACTGTTGCCTATATAGGTTCTATTCTTCAGTTTCTCTTTTTCAGTTCTCATTTGGCACTGTATTTTTGGGAAGAATATTCAAACCTCATTCTGTTTCTACCCACCAGTTCTCATATGTCTTTTCTGAATTTGCAGAGATAGCTTTAGCCCCATCCTTCTGACCTTGTTTGTGTGTTTAATTCCTATGTCGTACACAGGATAAAATATAGTAGAGGTTTTTATGGTAGTAATAAAATTTTTCAAAACTGGTAATGTACTTGTAGAAAGCAAGCTAACTTGTAATTATTTTTATATGCTGGCAGTTTTTTATGACTAAAATGGTCCATGCCAATTAAATTCTTTGGCTCCCATGCTTCAAACTACTGCAGAAGCTCATCTTTTTGCACAGTCATTGTATAAGCAAAATATTAGAGGAGTTTGCAAGGTAACACACAATTTTGTGAAGGCAGCGTTAGCATTATGTAATGCAAGAAATGCTAGATGACAGTTTTTTGCAAAGACCTCTGTATCTTGGTCCCAGGAAACTAGGCTTTTGTGCAGATTGGGAATATTGAACTGTTCCTGTTTTCTTAAGTGAAATAAATTGCATGTAGAAAGTTATGTTTGCTGTTATCAGATCTAAGTTGCAGAAGTTATTTGGGATGATTGACTGATATTTTACCTGATGTTTTGTAATTCATTACAACCAACTATACAGTCAGTTTGAAGTGTACTGTATACAGCTGCATAGAACAAACGTGAACTTTTTTGCTCAACTTTTGTTTCAGATTAAATATTTGCAAGCTAACTATGCTCTCAATCGACAGGATTCCTTCTGTTCCAAAGTTGAAAAGGAAAGCTGCTGATTAGCTGAGCTGAACTACAAGTGTCAAAACATCAGACTTGCTTAATTCTTTTGCAAAACCTGCAGTTGGAAAGGTGTTTGTGCCCCACGGACAGGCCTGTATAGTTGCTGTCCTTAGAAATGCAGCTATCTTACAGAATTAATTTAATTTATATTGACTGTAAAGTCACTTAACACCTCAAATTATAGATGTATCCATATCTTGGGGTGTTTTTTTAAGGATTCCTTTTTTAATTCTCTGAGATAAAGCCATACCAAGGTACTGTCTTTCTGGAATGGCAATTCCTGTGCATGAATGGTCATTACTGAGGTGCAGATTTTTTCACGTTAGTGCCTAAAAGCAGTGAATGGTAGAACTGGGTATGATGACAGTGCTTTATAAGCAAGGTAACTTTCATGCAAGTGTTTCAAGTATTAGTATTCACGTGCTCGTGTTAAAAGCTGCATTCAGTTTGTTTTACAAAACAAATTGTGGGGGTGGTTATGCTGACATTTGTACCTAACCCTTTGCTGTTGTAGGTTTCTTGGGCATTTGTATGCAGCAGAAGCTCTCATCTCTCTAGACAGAATATCTGACGCCATCACTCACTTGAACCCCGAGAATGTCACTGATGTTTCCCTCGGGATCTCTTCAAATGAGCAGGATCAAGGTTAATGAATCCACACTTCATTAGAACTGGTTATGCTTTCAGCTGCCCTCCTGCTGTAACTTTCTATATACAAATATAATGTTTGTTTTAAGACCGTAGGTTGTTTGGGGGTTTTTTGTTTGTGTTTTTGTTGTTGTGTTTTTGTTTTCCTGGCTTTAGTTCCTACTTTGTGTTTGGTTTGTCTTTTGCACGTTTGTCATTCCTTTGAAGTGGCTAATTCCATACATAAATAGAACTGTATATTGTAGCATTCTGGCTTGTTTGAAGGTAACTTTTGAAAGCTGCTTTTGTCAAATGTGCAATTGTGGTTAAGTCTGGGCTTTGTACCTTCTGTTCCAGCTTTTTAGTCTTTAAACCAGGTTTTGGAGTACCAGTGAAGTCTACTTACTGCATTTAGTGAGAGATAGGAGTCGGGAGAACTTAGTTAATCTGTATCTTAATCTTCTTGCAGTGCTTCCAGTTGGGAGTGTGTATCTGTAACAGAAAAATACTTCAGAGCCCATCTGTATAGTTAAGTCTACAGCAGCTCTGATTTCAGTGATACGTCTGCAGTTTAAACTTCACTGTACTTGTCTGCAAATCTAAAAGCAAAACATTAAAGATAGGAAGTCTTAAGTGGTGTAAACTCTTGAGCAAACTGATATGTTTTTCCTCTTTAATGTCAGACCACGAAGAAAGAAGCAAATTTGTACCTTTTAAAGCTTATTACAAAATAATACAAAAAGCTCATGGAACATGATGGTTTTGTGTTTTTTTTTCTTTGTAGGGTCTGACAAAGGAGAGAATGAGGCGATGGAATCTTGTAAGTACCAGCCACTACCTTCAGCAGAGTACAGGAACTTACTTGGCCAATTTGGAATAAAAGCATATGAAAAAAAGCATTTTTTTTTAATTGCAGCTGGCAAGCAGACCCCACAGTGTTATCCTAGTTCGGTCACATCTGCACGAACAATGATGTTGTTTAACCTTGGAAGTGCTTACTGCTTGAGGAGTGAATATGATAAAGCTCGAAAGTGTCTTCATCAGGTATGGAAAACAATCTCAAGACAGCTTTAGGGACAAATGTACTTCCTTCAAAGTGCCATTTAGATCACAGCAAATCCTAGTGATTTCATAGCCCAGGCTTATTTGCAGTCTTTGAGATGGCAGCTCTCTTCTGTCTTTTTATGAACCAGCCTATATTGGTAACATGAAATAAAGGAATTCTAAATTTCTTACTTGTGTAAATAGTACAGTACCACTATGTGAAGCATTTTTTTTTCCCCTAGATCATATCAAAATAGTGGAATATGACTAGGAAGCCATTTCACTTTTTCTAAGTTTGGGTGTTTTTTTTTTTTTTTTAAATGGTCCAATAGTAGTTGTTACGTTTCAGAGGAGAAAGTTCTTGAGGGACTTGAGTTTACTTCTCTCTAATCAGTTAATAACTCGCCATCTAAGCTGACTTTAGGGCTGTGAGAACAAACTACAATTCTGCTGGAGGTATGTTTCTTGCCTGGCTCTTGCCCCAGGAATTCTCAAGTACTGCTTTTGAATCTCCATCTTCACTTAACCTTCTTCACATTCGGTCCTTCTTATGGCTGGGGCCAATCTCTTTCAATGACGGTATGTTTGTCTCTTTTTGCAGCCATTCCTGTCTGTCAGGAAGACTAATCAAATGCATTGTCAATCTGCAAACTGAAACAGGGGTCTTCCAAATTAGTTCATAGTAATTGTATAGGTGAACAGGTTCAACTTCTGTGAAGTTCTCAACGCTTAAGGCAGTTGTCTTGCACTTTTTCCTCCTGAGGCCTCTTAGGATTGGGCAGGTGTCTGTGCTTGGGCTCTGTCGTGCATGTGTAAAGCCCAAAGGAGTGTAAGGCCATCTGTAGATGTAAAGTATAGTAGATCTCTGCATCTACAATAAATCCAGTGCTTTTGGGAAGCCTCACACATTAATTATTTTGTATGCACACATTAATTATTCTGTGTGTGCAGTTATGTTGTAGGAGGGGAAGCAACAGAGAGCGCATACCCTTCACTGAAATGAGATGCGTGGCTCCCATGGCTAGTTGGGCCCCACTGAGCGACAGAATAAAGGCCAAAAAAAGTATTACAAAGTGTTTAACTTATGAGTGATATTCTAGGTTTATTTGCTGAAATGCTGAGACATTTGAGGTAGCTGCTGAAAACTTCTTGTTAAGGTAGCTTTAAATTTGGATAATTACCAGCTCCCCGTTCTGAAGAGCACCTGAGAAAGACTTCGTAAAACAACAAAACTTATGTGGTGGTTCAGAGTTCCTGAGCCAGAATGGTACTGCAGGTCGGGGCCAGGGTGCTTGAGAGACTACCCTTTGCATGAAGGGAGAAAGCAGGAATTGATGAACAGGGTATTTCCAGAACTTGGCTGTGGTGGGTTTTTTGGGGTGGGTTTTTTTGGTTTGGGTGGTTTTTTTCTCCTTTCCCACTAAGATTTAAAAGTGCAGAGGGCCCTTCTGTTTGAACTGAGAAGCAGAGTCTGGTGATACATGGTGTGACTCTGGGTGTAGAAGCTGGTGAGACAGAAAGCAGGGACCTGTCTGGGATGTCTGGAGGCAGTTGTGCAGAGCTGTGTTGTTCTGGAGGCTCTCAGCTCAGGACACCTCTCAGGAGGAGCACAGGGACCTTCAAGCCAAATTAAATCAATGGCATGTACCCAGTGTGCTGTAGATCAAGAGTAGGGAGTTGGATCTGGAGCTAATGTAGAAGGCAGCTTCATTGACTTCATAGCTGAAAAATATTTGTATATGGAAAGCTAATGAATGATTCTTGTTAACTTTGTATTCTGAACTTTGGAGCAGTGGAGGTTACCTTCTTCACCTGTCATCTCACCAGGAATACACAGTAGATTGGCCCAAGAATTACAGACTCGTATTAACATAAGTATACAGCAGATGGTGCTGCTCATCAGTGTGAAACACTCTTGCAAGGCAGATAATCTTTCAGTCTCTGCTTGCATGCATAAACCTAATAGAGTGTATTAGTTTGAAAAATCTTATCTTAGTTTATGAATTGTTATTTGGTTTTGTTAGCTAAGGTGATGGTAACAGTCTTGTGAAGAGGTGCTCTTAAGCACTTTCTCTCCCCACCCCTTTCTTTTTTTCAATAAGGCTGCTTCACTGATCCACCCCAAAGAGATCCCTCCAGAGGCTATTCTGCTGGCTGTATATCTTGAATTACAGAATGGTAAGGAATTGAATTTTTTTCCCCAACATTAAAATCACTAATGTAATATGTAAGCTGCAATGTTGAATGTAACTTGGTATTTTTAACATTTTTTATTTTTCCTTGAAGTTTACAGCTAGCCCTCGTAGGCAAAATGTTAAATTCTTAAATTTTGAAAAGTTCAGTCGACCTAGATTTGGGATACAAAGGGAGGAGGGCGGTAGTCATCATTCCTAGTCTTTGTATAGAGAGTTGTGCCAATATTTTGAATGACGCCCTTTAGGCTGTGTCTCCATTTTACACTGCTATGGATCCATGTATCCACACCTTCATTTCCATTGTTTATTGCGGTCCTGTTCTTACACACTCCAGAATTCCTAAACATTCATCTTCTGAGCTGAAATCTTCTATACTTTGTGCAGAAATCAGCAGTCTTGGATAGGTTCAGTAAAACCCTTGATGAGGTTTATACTATAAAGAGGGCTTGAAAGGCTCTTCATTAAAAGGCAGCTGGAATCCAAGTCTCCCAAAGAAGCCATGTCAAGGGCTGTACTGTAACAAAGCCTGTAATATTGATAACTCTCTCTTCCAAAATCCTTCCTTTTGAAGGTTCACTTTGTTTGCATGGGAAAAAAACTCTACAGAATGGGAAACTGGAAAGATTGCACTTGAATTCTGTGCCGTGAACAGACTGGTGCAGCTGCACCATTGAAGCTGTCATGGTTGCAAACCTGTGCTCCTTGGGCTTAATATCCAAGCGTTGTGAAATGTTCACTGTGCTTCTTCCCCTTCAGTTGTCTTGCATTGCAGGCAGGCAGAGGACTTGAGCATTTGTATTCAGAACTGAGACTCCTACAAAGCTTTTCTTATAAAGATGTTTCTAAGTTGGAATTTTGGAAATCTTTCTTTCTGCAACAAAGTACAGAGCAGAAGAGAGCTCACCCCCTTCTAAGTATATAACCAAAAGGAGCTAAAACCATTTTTTGTTCTATAAATGGCAACAAAATGGTGTATGTCTTCTGAAACTAAAACTTCAGTGAAAGAAAAGTATTTGATAAGAGGGAGAAATGCTCTTGTCAGAACTTAGTGGGTTTTCTCCTACAATTTTATAGGTTTAATTTTTAGCAAAGAATAATTTTTCCATTTGTATTGGTATTTATTTGATGGGCCATGCATACTGGCCATACATAAAATCAGATTTCTTGTTTTAAAAACATGTTGTATATACACCCTTGACATTTGCATTACTGTCTGTAGTGTCACATTCTGAGGGCGTTTTGTGGGAGATTTAGAGTCTCACTATGTGGATGGGAGAGAGAAGAGGTGCCCTTCAGGAATTCAGAAGGTGCTCTGGCATCTTCCAGCTCTGAGATAAAAGCTCAATGTTTCCAGCTAAGAATAGGTAGAATCAAGCAACACTGTTGCTTCACATTTACTTTTATCTAATACTTTTCATGTCCATGTCAGCATTTTGCTGAATAGGAAGACCGCTAGAGTACGTGGCCTGGGCCCAGGGCTGGCTTATCAGCTCTGTTCTGAGAACAGTGATTTGTAAGTCATGCACAGGTACTTTTTTTTTTTTTTTTTTTAATCGAAAGTTGTCTTGTAGGTAATACCCAGCTGGCACTGCAGATCATCAAGAGAAACCAGCTTCTCCCTTCTGTGAAAACACTCTCCGACATGCGGAAGAAGCCTGTTTTTCAGCCAGTGCACTCAATCCAGCCCATTCAGATGCCAGCTTTCACCACTGTTCAAAGAAAGTGAGGTTGTGCTTCAACCTGCTGCTGCCCTGCCCATGAGGGCTTGGGATTTTGTATATTTTTTTTTAACCTAGGACACCTGCATACCCCAATTGCTGGAGTGTGTTCATTTATGTAAATTTTTAATAAAACATATAAACAAAAAGGAGCTAAGAGGTTGTGGTATAAGGATGCAGTAAGGTCCTCAGCATTGCACTGCAGTACACTGCTGAGCAGTAGCGACTCGTCATTAGTTTGTACATGATGAGTAAAAGCCACCCTTGCAAAAAAACCCCAAACAAAAAACCAAACAAACAAAAACAAACCCCAGTCTGTGCCCCTTTCAAGTTTGTGTGGGCAAGATGGCAGAGGCCTAGTGTGAGGGAGTGGGTGCTGATTCTTGGGGCCAGGGTGCATCTGTTGCCTTGCAATATGCTCTACGGCGGGCAGCTGTGACTGGGCTGGCTGATAAGTGGCCCCTTCTGCTCGCAGGCTGCAGTGTGTCTCTGCTATGAACTAGGGGCCTGCTTCTCTTGCCTTGTGGGCTCCATGGGTGGCAAGAGCCAAAAGGCAGCTTGCCAAAACCAGGAAAGGTGTAAGAGCTGACTGGTCAGCAAGGACAAAACCTGGTACAGCTGCTAAACCTTTGTCAGTGCAGCAAGGTGAGGGGGGTGGGAGGTGTTTTGTAGGCAATGGTTGCAGCAGGCAGTTGGTGCACTGACAGGACCAGGGCTGGGGAACACTCTTGCTTTAGCTGGATGGGGGTTGTTTGTGTTGGGTGGGGTTTTTTCTGTTGTTTGTTTGTTTTTGTTTTTCTTCTCCCTGGTTTTCCTTTGTCCTAAAGGAAGGTGTAATGGTGCAGGTACAGTGTTAGGTTGCCTGGCTGTAAGAAAAAGGATGATTTTTTAAATTTTTTTTAAGGTTGTGGGGTGGTTTTTTTGGTTTTAAAAAAAAAAAAACCCAAAAAACAAGAAACAACCACAGTTTCCACTTTAGAGGAACACCTCTTGCTTTCAAAAACTTTTGCTCAAACCAAGAGGCTAGAAGAGAGCAGCATAAGCAAGGCCCTTCCAGTTACTTACTGTGAGCATAAGAGAAGCGTTGAACCATCCTGCCTTGGGACTTAATCCAGGCATAAGATAATCAGAGCTCAGCATAGAACGTAGCAGCTCTCCTCACTTCCCCTCCCGGCTGTTTTGTGTCATTTCAGGTGTTCTGAGACTTTGCCCAGATAATCTCCAGGGTAGAGCTGGGATAACCCCTTATCTTCCTGTGCTGCTGGCATCGTACTTTGGCCTCCAGCTGCCACGAGGAAGGTCACACTTTCAAGTGGCCACCTGAGATGCAGGTCCTGCTCTCAGTAACTTGAGCCTGGGTTTGCCCCCAAGATCTTGAACAAATAAGCCATAACTGACAGAAGACAAGTAGTAAGTTTATTAAACAACGTGCAAGTTGTAGAATGAGTACAAGTATGTGTCCCCTCAGCAGGAAGCCAGCCATCAAGAAAGCCTGAGAACTGCTACTGTCCCTCTTCTGTGAGGTAACTGGCTTCACTACTTTTCGAGCTTCCAGAGTAATGACCAAATAGCTAACGCTTTCAGTAACTTTTCTATTGCTGGAGGAGGTGGCACCCACTCTGTCCTCAGGTAAGGGGCAAGCAGTTTACAAGTATTAGGAATAAAAAAAATAAGGAAGAAGGCTACAGAGATCACCTTTCTGAAAGAATGGAGAAAGGGGAGCCGACGTATCCCTCAAGTATAAAGTAGATTGACTGATTAAATACAAAAAGGTTAAAGATGCTCCCTGTGTGGTCCCAGGCCCTGAATAGAGAAGATTCATCTCTGCCCTTCCCCGCGCCCCCAGGAATGCAGGGCATTGAGATGCAAAAGATGCTCACGCCTCGCTTCAGCCCTGCCCGGCTCCACCCGGAGGCACCCAGCGCTCCCCTCGGGGCTGGATGAAGGATGCAGTTGTTCCCCAGAACATCTTATCACAGCTGCATTTGCATGTGAGCAGAAGCATTCAGGGCCAGCTCTCGCCTAACAATGACCTCTCTTCTGCCTTAAGGCAGCTGCAGTGACCAGAGCAGCTCCGGGATTATTTTTCCCCCTGCCTGTAGCACTGCTGCTTGAAGAGAGGGGCAAGCAGTGGTGACTGTCAGCTGGTGGGTTTCATGGTTTTACCATTAACCGAGGGGAAAAATAAGTATCTAGGAAGATACACTAGCATCGAGTCACAGTCCACTTTTGCCTTTTCCCTCAGTTTCCTTTAAGGCTCTGATAGTAAAGAAGTGAAAGTCAAGTAAAACTGCAAGCTGTCCTGTGGTAAAAGCAGTGGGAACAAGAGCAGCACAGGCTGGGCTGTGTGTTGTTAGTAAAGTCAATAACGTTTCTATTTTGGTTTGTCCCTCTCCTCCTGCCCTCCCTTTGCCTCGAGGATCTCGCCCCTGCAGTCAGGTTACACTCCCTTTCCCCCCACGCACAGTAAGTGGATGTACCCCGTTGCTATCTCAGCCTCCTAGCCCACACACTGCCATGGGCTCAGACCTAAAGGCTTTGGCAAGAAAGTGGATGACAGTGACCATGGCTATGGTGCAAAAACTGTGCACAGCATTTGTTCAGCAGTGTCCAGAGCCATCTCATGGTGCTCAATGAGCTTCCAGGTTCTGGTCATCTTCAGGGAGAGAGCACAGAGAAGGCAAGGGAATGCAGACAGAGTACCACACAAAGCTGGCCGAGTTGGTAGTCTTGAAACTCACCTGAGCAGCCTTTTCCCCCTCCTTCACAGGGTCTTCTCCCTCCCTCCTTTCAACTTGAAGTGATCTCTGTACTGCTGACATGTTGCCAGCTGCTCCAGAAGGAAGAAAGAGCGATGGTCAAGGATTTTGATGGCTAGAGCACAGCATGGTGCTGAGCAGTCCTACAGTCATACACAGCTGGGGCCAGAAGGCATCTCAGCTTTGAAGAGCTAGTGCAGTCAGCACTGTCAGAGACTGGAATCCACCTCCACTTCTATCCATGCTGGGAATTCAGTCAGTGGCCTTAATTCTCAAACTTTACTTGCTGAAGAGCATCTCCTCATGCTCACCACTTCTTTTCAAACCTTTTCCAAAGTTGTAAGGAAAAAGAGCACCTTTTCTGCTTACCCAACTTACCTTGGCAGTCTGTTCTGCAAGATGCCAGATACACTATTAAATGTTCTGGTGGCTTTGCTTTACACAGAAAAAAACATTACTTTCACAGTTGCAAAAGGTGAAGAAATGGAAACCTAGAAATGGAGCTAACAAGGTTAAACCAGGAACTTTCTGGCAAAATACTGGAAAAACTGCATGGAGTACAGGTGGCGAGACCAGTATTCAAGCCATTTCCTCCAGTCATGACAGTGAGGCTGGTTTTTTTAATAGACCAGACATCTTAAGAGTTTGACACTGCATCAAAACTTTTTTTTTTTAAAAAAAACCCCCACACTTCTTTCCATAGCACCCCAGCATTTCTCCTCTCTCCTTTTAAAGCAGGTGCCTCTGGTTAAAGTTTTCTGTAGTCATCACCTGGAGGCAGCCAGGTTCAGATTCAGGCAACAGCTTTTTTTTTTTTTTTTTTTTTTGCATCCTGACAGAAGAGGCAGCTTTGGCTGGGTAATACAGAAACACACATACACAGATTTGCCATGAAAAAAAAACCTCCTCACATTTATTTGATTAAACAAAAATAAAATAAACTGCATAGGAACATTTTAAAGTCCAGAGAGACACTGACTTTGTTTTAAGGCTGCCAGTAGCTGATACATCATCTCCTTGCTACATCCTTCAGCCTTCCCTATGGACCACAAAGATACATTCAGAAGCCTCTGTTAACACAAGGGTTCTAACATTTTGCTCACTTATTCTACGTAAAAGTTTGCACATAACCTGTCATGCTTTCTTCTTTGCAGTACTCGACATCTGACATCTAAAAATGTCACTTTTTGTCCAAGTAGAAATGTGATGCCCTTTTTGGAGCATGGAAGTTCTTGTCACAGCCTGTTTCATTATCAATTAGATATAAAAGCTCTGAGCAGCTCATTAAAAGCAGAGCACTGTCTGTCCTGCTGAGACAGTTTTATTATTACTAGGAGAGCAGCACAATTAATCACTAAGAAGAGGAGAAACAACTGCAACAGAAGAGGAAACTACAAAACCAAACGACTCAAGACGCCCAACATCAAGGACTGACAAAATCATTCTGGATCCCAATACAAACCTGCACCGAGGCAATGCTACTTATACACTGGTAATGAAGTTTTATAAGACAGGGCCGTACGTCTACAGTCAATTAAATGAGGGGAGAAAAATTCACATTTGTCACATTGGTTTCATGTGGACAGCCTCCATTTTGTTCAAGGCTTCCAATTTCTACTTGACTTAATTGCAGGTGTGGGCTCAACACCCTCACTACTCCAATGAATTGTGCCCAAACCAAGCAGTGCATGACAGGTAATGCACAGTACAAACAAGAGTCACATACAGTAAGAAACCCCCACCAACTCAGGTGACTATGCACACCTTACAAACTAGTTAAAAACCTTTTAGTCATTTTAGAAAAGAAACTAAAAACAAAACCCAGAAACAGACATCTCTCCCTCTGAAGGAAAAACTACTACATTGTCTGAAAAGTACTCTACAAACCTATAAAAGGACTTTTTTTTTTTAAACTAGTCTGGTAGTTCAAAAGGAAGTTACTCAACTACATCACTACACAGACACTTAACATTCAGTCAGTAAGGCTCTACGAAAAGAGCTTAAAAAAATTATCTACCTGAGTTTGTAAGTTGATACAATCATTAATAGAAGGTCTAAGACCATGCAGGTACACAAAGCATTTTTAGAACCATTATTGGTTAAACAATGATGGAAAGAGATGCCAGTCTGGCTCGTTAACCCGTAAGATCACTTAGAGACATCAATGTACATTTTCCACCATAACATTTACCAAACCCAACACAGCCTATCGTTATTAGGGGTCTCCTGTACCCACTTCTGTCCCCCCCTAATATGAGCAGGGGAGGAAAAAAGATTTTTTTTTTTTTTTCAATATAGTAATCTGAAAATGTGCTTCTGCAACTTTACTCCACAGGTAAAACAAGGGGCATGTTGCATGTCACTATTAAAGTTGCATAAAAGTCCAACATACTGGTTTTAAACTGCCTCTCCTGAGAATGTCTAAACCTAAACTGCCCTCCAGGAATAGGAACTTGGTTGCTTTGTCATGGTGGAAAAAATCCCATTGAGTCAAGAAAGCTACTAATACAATCACCAAGTCAGAAAAAAAATCAGGATCTTATTCCCTTCAAGCATTCGGTATAGCATTGTGTTTATATCAATTGTAACATTAGTCTTTCCAAACAGGACATATTTGTAGGCATGCATAAGTTTTTCTCTTGTAGAGAGAAGACCTAAAGGTCTTACGGACATAAGAACACTGCAAATGAACATGAAGTATGTCATGTCAGCTAGTAGTGTCATAATACTGAAAAAAGTTTACATTTCCATACTTCGTAGTGAAAACAGAGCAAACTCAAAAGTGTTTCGGGTATCTCAGTCCAGTTTGCCTGAACATTCGGTTTTATTTACAGATTTTCTAGCAAGGACAGCTTAATATTTCCATGGGCAGGCAGCAAAACCAAAAGCAAACAAAAGCAAGCAGTCACCACATTGTACACACTTACTATCTCCATTTCAATTAAAATGCTTGTCCAACAGGCAGGATGAATCCTTCCCCCAGGCAGTTTCTCAATTATTTCTCAAACCTGTCTGATGCTAAATTGAGGTAGATGATTTACTTCTGCAAAGTGAGGTAGAACTTCAAGAAGATGACAGTGGCATCTCTAGTTGTGCATTTTGTACCACAGCAAACTGGGTTTCAAACTCCCGAGGACTCAAAGACCAAAGGTACAATATTTGTCTAACGCAAGTACCAGTGTTCGTTTTTTATACAGCTCCAAACTGTTTGTCTAAATATCTCTACTTTTAAATACCCTATTACCTTTTGGCACCATTTGGCTTACACTCCTTTAAAAAAATAAACAAAACACTTTGGCACAATTTGTTTTTTTTTTAAACCAGAACTGAACAAAGAAATCTTATGACCAAAGTTATGGCAAGATAAGCCTGCTCTCTTCAGAAATTAATTTTGGTTTAACTGTAACGTAACAGACTGGGCCCATTTTCCTGCAATTCCAAGGGAATGCCACATCCAAGTGCCTTGTTCTTTCTCCCAACTTGGTTACGTCTGGCCCCAATATGCATTAGTTTTCAGGTGTTGTCATCTTTCCCTTGCTTTCTTTACAAGTTTAAGGTTTATGGGCTTCCTTAAATAAGTTATACGTAAAAGGTTCTAAATAAAAAGGAGTGAATTATCTGAAGGACCTGCATTATCAAGTACTGAGTCTGCTTCAGTTTGCTACTAAAGTTCCTGCTTAAATATTCTGAGAAAGGACAAGATTGCTTCACAGGCTGAACCCAAACCAGCCATACTGACTGCTGATAATATTTTGTCAAGCAAAAAGTTTACCGAGAGCCACTGGTTTAACCTGGCATAGTGAAATTCCTTTGGGAGTTCTAGTAGACAGGTCTGTCACCCACATCTGTTGATCCCCAATGTCAGAGCTAAGAGAAAGAGGCACAAGCTCACCTCACCCTTCTCCAGGCTGTTTCCACTAGTTCAGAAGATCACTCTGAATGCTTGTTCAGTTTGCAATCCAGCTTCAAAGCCCTGATTTTTCTCTCTGCACCGTGTATATTGTGATACTGGGGCATTAACCTGAGAATATGTATAGCCTGAGAACATGCATGGAAAAACAGAGCAAGGTTTGAATCTCATTTAAGTATTACTTTTTAAAAGCCCCTGTGGGACATCCGATGTTGGCCTTGTATATTGTCGCTACTTATTTTCATTGCATATAAACCACTCCATTTTATAAGCTACACTACCACTTTTCAATGAGACCAAGTGTGCTTAGCACTATCTATGACAAAGATAAGAAATTATTTTGGGTAGCTAAATAGTAGTGTTTTTAAAACGAAAAAGCTCCCCAACAGGTGAGGTCAAACATTTGAGGTTTGGTTTGTAAGCAAATCCCACTGAATTAGACAGCAACTTTGAAAGAGTTAAAGTTGTTCCTCTTCCTGACAGAGCTGGACTGGGGGTTTGTGCAATGGCTCCATACAAAACAGCAAAGGGCAACTTCAGCATCTGTCACCTACGTGGCGCAGGCTGGAGAGGGGCAACAAGGTTTCTGCAGTTCAACACAATCCTGAATGCACACTTAACTTTTTTTAATGCCTGGAAAACAACTCCCTTCTAGTCCTAAAGAAGGGGGGAACCCAACAAGCATTAAAGCACAAGAGCATTCTAGCATACTCCAACACTGTCAGCCACTCCGGTCAAGATATTAAGAGACCTGGCATTTTTAAGACATGGTAGGATAAATGCAAGGACACTGCAAACTAAACGTTAAAGCTTTTTAAACCATTTTTCTTTGGTATCTAGATCTTGCAGGCTATTAGTTTTCACAGCCCAAGTTGCAAATAATTCTTTGAATAATACAAGACAAACATGGACATCTGTCGCAACTGTAAGGCCACCCCCAAGAAGGGAGGCATGTACGCAAGCAGAACTTGAAAAAGGTAAACTATCTTTCTCTCATACCCATATTTTGAGTGGCCACACAAATTTAATGACAGACATCTGTATAAAAGATTATCCTTTAAAGACTATTTTTAAACCATGCTATCCTAAGATTAAGCCTAACTGAAACACACCGCTTTGAAGAGTTTGCTTCCTTGAGGCTTTGGCTGAAAGGCAGCACAGTTATTTTATCTTATTTAATTTAGGTGTTTTTCCTCACCCTTCTTTCAAAAGACGTTTTGCCATCTCAGGAATCTGTCTGTCTCTTTCCGGTCCTTTAGTTTAAGCTTCCTCTAAGTGGCAGCTATCTGTCTGCACACATCATCAGGATTTCTACAAAACCCAGAAAGTTAACGCTCCTTGGAGGGGAAAAGCAGCAAGAAGGAAAGTGCACCTTGTGATTTCTCACAAACTTGTAGAGAGCCTTTCAATCTCAGGTCACTTTGTGCATGGTGGCTGGCAGGGAGATGAACCCTTTCCTTGGAAGATGGTAAAGGCTCTTCAGACTTTTTGGTAACAACCAGATTGATGTTTCAGAGATCTTCTCTTGCAAACAGTACAGTAAATCCCATGGCATTTCCAAGCCTAAGAGTACTGATACATGCATTTTTCCATCACCTAGAGACAGAAAAGCCCTCTGTTCCCTACTTTAACCATTCCTGTTTGCCACCAAAGGCCTTATCCAGAGGGTGAAGCAACAGCTCTGTAGAGACCATATCTGCATTAACAGCTAAACTGGAATGCAAGAAATTGAAGAATAAAACCAAATGTTTCCAGGGAATCAAAGTCACATTTTGCTAGAGATCTCTCTATTCTCCCCAAAAAGTTTCCACTTCCCAGAAAAGCTTTTTCTTATATCCCTGAAAGGGCTAACTTCCCCCTGCCTCCAAGCTTTTAAGGATCATATACATTTATTTTACACAGAATTCTTTGGTACTGCCATGGAAAAAAGCAGCAAAGTTTCATCTTGATGCAGTGTGCCTTACGCTGGGTATTGGTAACCTTTCACTTGGATCTGTAGCAGGAGATACACAGAGCCACAGGCCCACCCTGCCCTAAAAACTACAGTAAACCTTCCCGAATTTTTCGGTCCAGCTCTTTGGGGAAGCCAGAAGATGAAAAAAAAAATTTTGTCACTGATAGAGTTATTGCAATCCTCTTTAAACACAAAAACCTGTTGACTTCTCCAAAACGCACCCTGAATCTCCAAAGCTGTGCTTATTTCTTACTTTTGGAAAAAGGTACCACTTCTGTTCTAACAAATCCATCAAACGTTATTCTCTTAAAGTCTCTCTCTATGGGGAGGGGCAAAAAAGCTAGTAATTTCACAAGAAAGTAAATCAAAATGGTTTCATTTTCCCTGTTTCAATGCTCCTTGTAACCTCTTCTGTTACCCAGATTAGGTGCACTGATAAAAAAAACCAGTAACTTTTTTAAAACTAATTTAGCTTTCAGGTGAGAGGGTAAAAAGAAATACTCAATGACAGGATACATTAAAGGAAGCCTTGCTTTTTATCTAAACTTTACGACGACCACACTAAGCCACTAAAATGAACAATTTGGTTTAAACTTAAAGAATTTTTGTGCATTTTCATCAGCTTCACTTTGTGCTGTTGGATTACTGTGTTTCAGAAAAAAATACACAGAAATGCCAAAAAGATGCAAACTTGCTCTTCCCGGCGAGTGAATCCCACTCACTTTCACACAACGTTAAGTCATCTGGGAACAAGACGCTGTGCTCACCAGTAAATCAAACACACTGAGGTATAAAAAGGAGAACAGGAAAAAGTTCTCTGCTGCAGCAGCAATTCAAAAAACAAGAGTCCCCCCTCCCATGTCCCCACCCACAGAACTGCAGTATGGTCAAGAACAAAAATTCTCTACAAACACCTACTAGCATTTTCTCCATTAAAAAAGTTACACATGAGCCTTTTTTTGGCTTAGTCTACAGAACTCACCACACAAACCACCTAATGTGCACAGCAACACCTGTTTGTGCATGAAACCCCATCGGGGGAGAGGTAAAACGTTCTGAACTGTGAGTGTGTGGGGATGGGGAGGGGGCGAGAAACCGGGGAGGGAAGGGAGGACAATGAGGTAGATAGAATTTAACTTTACAGGCTCACTCCCTGCAGAAAAGATAAGTACATTCATCTGTAAAAAAATTAAAGATGAGGTAGGTTTGAATTAACGTTGTATTTTTTCATTTTCTCTTAGAAGCATTTCCCTGAGACAGTTTCTTCCTAATTCAAACACAGATTAGAAGACGAGAATTCGATTGTTTCCAAAGTCGACCACAACAATCATGCCATCAGGGGTGACAGCTATACCTGAAGGACGGTCCATCTGACCAAAGCCGCTTCCCTGAGTGCCAAACTTGCATAAAAAGCTACCATTTGACTCGAAGATCTGCACCCGGTGGTTCCTGGAATCGGCCACGATGATGCGCCCCTCTTGATCCACTGCCACTCCCTGCGGGCGCAGGAACTGGCCATTCCCGGTGCCCTCCGAGCCCAGAAAGCGTGCTGACTGGCAATCTGGATGGATGACCAGTAGGCGATGGTTGTTGAAGTCTGTCACTACCAAGTGGCCCTCATGATTGAAAGTCACACCTCTGGGGGAATCAAAGTGCTTCCAGAGTGCCCCTTCGAAGCCATACTTGTTAAGAAACACGCCGTCAGGCCCAAACAGCTGAACACGATGGTTCCTTGTGTCAGAGACTAGGATCTTGCCCTCTGTGTTGACGGCCACATCCCATGGGTAATTGAATTGCCCGTTCTTTGTTCCTTTCTCCCCAAACTTCAGAATGAACTGCCCCTCAAACGTGAAGATCTGGATGCGATGATTGTCCTTGTCAGCCACAACAATCCTACGCGAGATGTCACAGGCTACACCAGCAGGACGATCAAACTGGCCCGGCCGGGAGCCCAGTGTGCCAAACTTGTGATGGAAGGTCCCGCATGGTTTGAACACCTGGATGCGGTTATTACTGCGGTCAGCAACAATGATGTAGCCTTCTTTGTCTACACTAACCCCCCAGGGGCGGCAGAGTTTGCCATCACTGTCTCCCTCGCTGCCAAAGGAGAGCCCAGGCAGCCCAATGCCTATGTAGCTGCGCCCAGATTTCACCACAACTTTGAAGGGGCTGTTCTCAATGTGTTGGTTGCACATCATCACGGATACCAGGTGCTCTCCCTCTAGCTGTGGACGGTAGCTGACCAGGTAGGTCCCATTCTGCTGATCACTGACATCTGCCCCGAAAAGGTTTCCATCCGGGCCCACCACCACTGCAGAGATCATGTCACCTCCTGAAAGGCGAGGCTCACCATCATGGTCATAGCCTATCACTGTGAAAGAGGCCACTTTGCCCTGCAGTGCACGCTTGAGGCCTTCCCCAGTTGCTTTGGTCAAAGGAGCAAAAGCCCCACTACTGACAAAGCCCATTGATTTAATGGCCATATACAACGCCTGGTCTGGGGGAGTGAACATGATCCTGTCATCTTCCTGTGGCTGGAGAAGGCCTCTCACATTCTTCAGCTCCTGCACCTGAGCCAGCATGCGGTCCCGAGCCAGAAGAATATCCATGGTACGACCCTCCTCCAGGACCTGCTGAACAGCACTAATGGTGTTGTCCAGCTTGTTTAGGTTCTGACGTAACTTTTCAACTTGCAAGTAGAGTGACTTAGCCTTGACTTGACGAATCTTTTCCACCTTGGAGGGGACGGGGTGGGGGAGAGAAAAGCACACTTACATCAGGAAAGACAACCTGTGACACAGAAACATTTCCCAATGTCACTCTTCTACATAAAAAACAGTTGTGCAGTTGTTGCAGCATGTTGACAGAGAACTGCAGAACAAGCCTCTAAAAGCCACGATGTAAAGAAGCAGAAATGAGGAAAATAATTATTTATTCAAATTCAGGATTATTATTATTCTCTCCCATCCTCCAGCCAAAATCATACATTCTTACTCTGCAGATCTGCTGCAGAGTGCCATTTGAAAGGAAGAGTCACTTGCTTACCAATAATGATTTGCATCCTTAAATGCTATTCTATTTTCTAGCCACAAGGTACCTGGCAGATCATCCAAGGGTATGTCTTATTTAGACTCCAGGGAGGACAGAGGTTACTGCAGGCTCTCAAGAAAGAGCAGAGGCTGAGGCTTCTCCAACCAGAATTGAGACCAATTTCAGAAGGTAGGCTGTTATCACACAAAGCTGAGGCTAGGAGTCAGCATCAGCTAATGCACAGGGGTTTTTGTCATTCCCCTGCCTGCCAGAACTGTTTTCATGTGACTGGATAATACCAGACATCTATCTCCAGGGGATTTTTAGGGTCCAATTATTTTAATATTTTCTTGCAAATACTGGAAGTCATGCTGAGCTACTGCTTTACAACAGGATGTTTTATAATGTCACTTCAAGTGACACAGAAGGTTGCTGCCAGTCCCTGCTTGGGGGACTGAAGCTTAAGCAAAAATGGTTTGTTTGTAACTATTTTATATAAGCCTGTGTTTATCTTTACTTGCGGAAAAAAAAAACCAATCACTTTAGACCATCTGCCAAAGACACCTGTCTTGCAAAACTAATGAAACATGTAATTGCTTTATTGTTGCAAAAATACATTTCCTTATGTCTGCATACCTGCTTGGCTGCAGAACAATACCAGCAATGTATTTTAATGAGGGACAACTCACTGTCTGAAGACTCCTTGGTTATATGCTGACTAGATAACAGATGTACAAATATGCTATATTTTATTTAAAGTTAAAGCATGCAGGTTTTACCAGACTGTTAAAAAAAGTCAGAGATGCTTCCTCCAACAGATTTCCAAAAGAGATTACCAATCTTAGGTCTCAGCTTAACCCTTGGCCTCAGGTTTGGTACCCAAAATTATTCACTAACACACTTCACATGAGGGCTTAATACACCCAGCTTTTTTTTTTTTTGCTAGAATGATTTACCACCAAGTTTCCTTCTTAAAGTAATGTTTTATAATGTGACGAGAACTTGCTCTCACTGCAGACATTCCAATAAAGTGCATTTATGCAGCCTCTTGGGATACAAATAGCTTAGGGGCAGCTCTTACTTCTCCTGTACTAGGAATACCTCAAAAGAGAAGGCTGCCAAGCTTCTTAGGGAAGGCTAACAGTGGAAAGTGAACTCGTCTCCCTCAATCCAAACACCTCAGAAGAAGCAGCATTAGCAATACAGTAACTATATAAAGTGCATTTTTAATCTTGCCACTGACACCTGTAAAAGAACTACAGAAAAACCAAACTTCTCTTTTAGGGGATTAGTCTCACTGTAGCTAGAGTAGTTCCATACAATAAACTCTCAGAGTGGTCATTTTGCTGGCAACAAATATTAAACCAGAAAATTACTGTTCCAAATCAATGTTGATGGAGAAGAGGCAGGGGAGAAGTACTTTAGCAGGATGGCACTGCTTCTTGGCAGCATGTGCATCACTAACCACGTGTACATGCCATCCTGCCTGGCTCTGCTAGTACAGGCAGCAGCCACAGAGCACCTGGTTTCCTGCCACACTATCTGGCACGACTGCATATTATAGGAGCATTCTCAATTTACTCCTAAACTTTTCCCATCTTGACCACAATTTTTGCTCTGCTATACCAGTACTAGCAATCATATGGTCACAGGACAAGTCAGTTTGACTCGCTGAGCTAAGAGACCTAATCCAACAGCAGAGAGTGGGTTTCTGTTCAATTCTACAAGTGGGACCCAAAGGGCCAATCCAAACTAATTTGTGCTAAACAAGCAGAGAAGAGCCATGACCACTAAATTACCCTTCCAGAGTAAGAAACATGGCTGTTACTTCCCTTCCTCCTCTCAAAATACCACACATGCATCATGGCTGAAGTGAGTGCAGGAGTTTGGGATTGTGCAGATACTCTTGCTGGAGAGTATTCTTTTCTTCTACTAGTAAAAAAAAAAGATCAGAGGGACACTACCTTGATTGAGAGTAAAGTAAGTTTTTAGGTGTGGGGACAACGAAAGTTAGTCTTGCAGAATTTCTACTAGTCTTTCTAAAAAAGGGCATATACAGCTTTGCTCCTTTCCTTATGAGGAGTGGATCACGTAAGAAAACCCATATACTAGACACCTACTACAGCAACATATTAAAGGGGTTTTAAGACATTCTTTAAACCAGGTGTTTAAAGGTGATCTCTCTTCTCCAGTCAGTACTGAGGTGTGAGGCATAGCTGCTGACCCAGCGGGGGAGTGCCCACCCTACTTGTGGGGCTGAACTTGTGTGAGGATACCATAGTCCCTACAAAAACCCAACCAGTTTCTCAGATTAAGAGATACCTTCAGCACAAAACCAATCGGGGCCAGAATCCAGCATCCTGCTACCTACAGAAAAATGAGTTCACAGTGAACTGTAGTGTTTCAATTCAGTGTTCCTTGGGAGGGTATTAGAATCTGGCCACGTACTAGTTAAAAAGCATGTTTTCAGTTTGAAAATGCACTTGTCAGCAGTTCAAACCACAAGTGTAAGGTGCATACCTTCCAGAGCAGCTCACACTCCCGCTCTTCCAAGGCCTTCTTATGTCTAGTAGTCACTGCTTTGACTTCAGACTGTACCACCTTCGCTTTCATCTCAACCTGCTCTGCCACAGCCTGGGCCTGTTCAATACTCAGCTGGGGGAATAAAAAAAAAAAAAGACAAAACACACTTAGGGCTCAACCAAACCAATTAGAAATGCATCANGCTGATAATTTTTTTTTTTTTTTTTTTTTTTTTTTTTTTTACCAGGCCTTCGCCCATTTCATCAGAGCCTGAAAACTGACATGATTTTTTTAATGCATCTGTTACATGGAGGTTACACCTTTCATTGTACCATGCACCAACACCACAGGACTAAATTCCCTGTGCAATTTCAGCAAGCAGCTAGTGTGAACTCAAACAAGAGACTCACATAGAAAATCATACTCATGTTTTCCTACATATAGAGAACCCACTTTGTCTTGTCCCTCAAAATGGCCCACACTATTATTGTGTGATGGTTCTGCCTCTCGTAAGAAATGACACTAGGGAACGGACTGTTTTATCTATGCATCTGAGCTGCACAGAAATACCCCTGACAGAATGTGAAGTTAATTAATTTTAAAAGAAAAAAACAAAGATTAGATGGTTACCATTAAAAAGCATTCATATAGTTATTCACACCTTGGATAGAGACTAAATTCTTTCCAATATAACCTTGCAATACTACTATTTTAAAAACATTCTGTAGTAGTATTCTGCAAATATGCAGAATGCATCTGGAAGGAACATGTCTCTTCTCCTCTCAAAGAAAGAATTGTTTCCTTGAAAAAATCCTTCCCAAACTGCTCCCAGTTTCACAAAGTACTACAGAAAAGGGTATAAAATCAAACAAGATAAAGAGCAGGCAAACATGAAGGATCACAGTTCCCAATGGAAAAGGTTCAATAACTTCAATTAATTGAATCTTTTCAACACCTTTGTCATACAGTGAACCAGCATTAACATGCAGGTGAGGTTGTGAACCTCTAAGAGGTGAAAAAGATACTAGTTTATTAGTTACAAAATTCTAGAACAAAATGATGGTGTGTGAAGGTATTTAGCCTAGAAAAGAGAAAGCTCAGGGGGGATCCTACCAATTTATACAAATACCTGAAGGGAGGGTGCAAAGAGGACAGACCCAGGAATTTTCCAGTGGTGCCCAGTGACATGCCCAGAGGCAATGGGCACAACTGAAACACAGGAGGAGGCTCCCCTCTGAACATCAGGAAAACACTTTTTTCACTGTGAGGGTTACTGAGCACTGGCACACATTGCCCAGAGAGGTTGTAGAGTCTCCATCTTGGAAGATATTCAGAAGCCCTCTGGACATGGTCCAGGGCAACTGGCTCTAGGTGGCCCTGCTTGAGGGGGCTTGGATAAGACCTCCAGAGGTCCCTTGCAATCTCAACTGTTCTGTGATTCTGTGACTGTACCACCAAGCATTTACTTTTTTCTTTTTTCATAAGCTTGGCATATTGCAGTATTTTATTTCTAGAATTTTAATATTAAGCAACATACACAAGACATCTAAACCCCTACCAACATGCTACACGTGACTGTAGCAGCTCGACAAGTTGTTAACAGCTGAGAACATAACTCAAACTCACCTTTGTTTTCCACATTACATACTGAAAGCCATGGAAATAGCCGTGGGTATTTGTTTTTAAATAGAACATTTTAGATAAGACTTTACAACACCTTCCCCTCATTCTGGTCTGAGGAACTTGTCCATTTCAGGACTTGAACTGTTTCAGACTAGGTAGCCAGGGAATGCTCTGGCAGAAAACATCCTTAATCTTCAGAAATGCAGGCTTGATAAAGTGGGCAAAAGTGCAATTTAAAGGCTTTACTGTACATTCAGGGCCTTATGGAAAATATCCTCAGTTTAATTCTGTATATGAGTATGTACCAATTTAAGAACCACCTGATGCAACAATCGATGAACTATCCAGTATGATCCAGCTTTGTCTAGAAAGTCAGACAGGGCTTTTTGTTACCTTTCACAGAATTAGTATTTTCAAAGTCTGGTCTGGCAAGTTCAACAGCATCTAGTTTATGCCAACAATGGGAATGCTAAAACATAAACCCAGAAGTGTACTGTTACTTGGACATTTTCATCCCAGGTAGTTATTTTAAGACAGCTAGTTTGAATTAGATGTATCCTTCCAGGTCACGTAGGAGTAGAGAACTGAAAGGAAGACTAGGTCAGGTGATTAGTCTCTGGAGACAACATGAAGACAACCCTGAGAAAAAGGCAATGTTTCTGATTTTTAATCCCAAGTAGGCTCTTGCAAACTGGCAGAGCAAAACAGGAATGCNGAATGTCTTCAAACTCATGGACAGCCTAAATATTCCAGTCCCATTGGAGGCAGTCCTGACCTGCCTTCACACAAAGCTTCTGGCAGACAAATTTGACGCAACACTTCAAGTTGACAGAAAGTGAAAATCTCATGACAACAATTAGCAAAGCAGACATGTAGTCACAACTGGCCACAGATTAAGGCTTCATAACAGCCAGTAAGTCTCAGTCCTAGCTGGAAGAGTCCACATGTAAGAATACTGTGCCTCCATCATCTCTCCTTTGCCGTTCAAATACAGAACCAGCTTCTACTGCGGGGAAAAGATATCTATTTCTTCCAAAACAGACCTGGATTCTTGAAAACACACCTGTTTCTCCTGCAAAGAGAAACAGGTATCTCCTTGAGAAGTGTTAGGGAAACTATGCTATCCACTCATATTCCAGTTCTAGCAAGCATGTCTGTGAAAGCAGGAAAGTCTTGGTTTACTTGTTTGAGCTTTTTGTACAGCAGTACCCATTAGGGCAGTGATCTTCGTTTCCTCATACCTTACAGCTAAGAGCAATCTCCCTCACAATTCTTCACCAAAACCAGAGTCCACCTTTCAAGAACTCCAACATAGCAGGAGAGGTATTAATTCCCTATGGATGCTGTGATCTTTCATCTGTAGGAACCAGTTATGGTAGGGCAAGTAACTGTACTCAATAGCACAAGGTTGTCTACCAATGTCATCATCTGGATTTATTTTTACTTGCCTGAGTCTGAACAGCTCTGATCAGTGAAGAATGCCCAAAACACTAAGGCTCTAATGTTGTCCAGGATATTGGCAAAGTTTTGGTCAAATTCACATGATCCTGCACTCTGCCAGAACAGGCTAGAACAGCCTAGGAAGGCTGACCAGCATCAAGCACACAGCAGCAGGCAGTGGTATGGTGGGGAGGGAACAGCAACAGGCAAGTTATCTATCTGAAGCGAAAGCCAAGAGCTTTAAGTACACTTTTGGGAGCCTTCTTTACATGGAAATCCCTTGTTCTCTTTGATTACTGTAAGATATCACAGCTCTGCCATGATAACTCTCTCCTGCTGTTCTGCAGGCATTTCCTGTGCAGAACTTGTCTTCAGAGAGGTCTTCAGAGAGGTCAACTTTTTAGGAAACATGTTAAGCAGCAGCATTTCTTGTTCTGGTCAGGCACCAAACAATCTTTTTAACAACAAATCCTTTTAAAGAAAAGCAGCTTTTATGATGCACTCTCCTCACAGTATGTCATAATTATTCCAGCACTAGTGAATGAGATGATCAGCCAGTTCACATGCTTGGGAAACAGAAGACAAGGCCTGTGTTTAGCAGAGAATCTCATTGGGTTACTGAATTTGAGATGTATAATAACTATTTCGTTTCCTGCTGTTGGTTGATACAGTAAATTGCCTATTTGCAGCGGTACCTATTCACTCGTGACTTCCCAGAGGCTCAAAGATGGCAAATACACTCTCAATTCTATTAGAGATGTCACCAGTGCCTTATGTTAAAAAAAAAAAAGAAGACTTTACAATGTATCTTGTCAGCTTTAGGGTTGAAACTGGTACTTCAAATTCCTCAGAGTGAAATTTAAGTAATGACAGTGTTTGCGCAGGTGATATGTTCCAGAGGGCCACAACAAAAGGAAACCTTGCAAATAGAGCTTCCAGTGGTGCAGACAAGCATGTTTTCATGAAGGAAAGCAATGCAGACATCCATCACTAGCTACTGCTACCAGCACATTTCAGAATTTATTATTATTCTTGATAAACCTACCCAAATAGCAACAAGCAACATTTAAAACACACACTTCAGCAGATGAGGACAATGGCATGCAGTATTACCTGTACTTTCAGACTTCAAAGCATTAATGGCTTATTAAATGTGCAGGTCTCAAAGTTTTTATTCTCTAGACATTTTGTACAAACCAAAAAGGCTACTTTGTTAACACTTCAACATAGCTATTCCTAAAATTCTTGCAGCATTTTACATCTTACTAGACCTAGCTCTGCATAAACACACTTACATAAAGTGTCTAAGAGACACACTTATGCCTACATACAACATGCTAAACCAAACTCTCCTTTCCAGGACAAGACATCAGACCCAGGCATGCCTGGCCAGTTCCTACATGCTCCAGCCAGTTTTGAGTAAAAGATGAAGAGCAAAGTTGTACTGGACCCCAGGTGTCCTTTGCAAGTCCCCTTTCGGTGGGCACCTCTGTGAGCTCCCCTTTAGCTACATTTAACCACCTGGGGAAAAAAAAAACCTAATGATGAGCTTGCTACAGTGGCTCTAACACAGCAACTGATGCTACAAACACAAAGCTATGAGGAAACTGACTGCAAGAGCCAGAAGTAGCAAAGTAACATCATAGAACTTGGCTGCACTTCTGGATATCTGGGGCCCAAATCAGGATTTGCCATTTTGTAGACTGGCAGTTTTCAGCCTTTTTTTTTTTTTTTCCCCCACTTCCTGTCTTCTATTGGACATTAGGAACTGGAGCCTCAAGTTAACAAAAAGCTTTCACAATTTAATCTTAACTTAAATATTCCTATGGAATATTTAAATGTATTGTTCTAGAAATAGCACTACTCCCAAGTTTTCACTAGTGTTGCTTTTTTAAAATGAAAAATTATGATCAGAAGCATACAACACTCCAGGAGAAAGAAAAACCATTACAAAGCATGTGCTCTGATAGACTACAAACAAGAAATGCAGAGCTACTGTAAAGGCACTGATGCCCTCACTGCATGGTTTCCATAGTCCAATACCCAAATTAAAATCATTATGTCCACAGTTATGTCCAGGCAGCTATTTGAAGAGGCTAACTTATGTCTCCAAAACAGCAGAGCCTGTTAATCCAGATGATAAGCCATGATGTTAGATTATATCAATTCAGTTCAGAAAATTATCCATTTGAACAAACCGCAACACAACACGCCACTGTGGCAACACGAGGAGATGTGTAAAGGCTGCTTATGGTAACTGTATTGCAACTCATCAACGCTAGCTTGCACAAGCATTTTTGAAAAGGTCCTTAGGATTTTTTAATTCCATCCATCCAAAGATGGGAGGGAGGTATAATTTTTCAGGCATTAATTCCAATATTTTAGTTTGCTAGTCTAAGTTTTCCAATGAAGGTGCAAACCTCTGGAGAGAAAATTCAAACTTGAAAGCAAGCTTTGTTTTCTTCGGAGGAATCCTTCAGTATTTCAGGGGTGAACAGACCACAGGTAATGGCTGAAGAACCTTACATACACACTTCCCTACATCAATATTGATGATTTACACTTTAAACACTACAGAATTTAATGGGAAGTTAATCCTACTTAGAGAGGAAAAAAAAAGCTTTGAGAGGCATATTCTCTGGCAAACCCTCTCTAGCTTTTAAAAGCACATTAAATAAAAAAAACTTCAAGGAAATCTTTCCGTATATCTCAAGTTAGCCCTCTTGCACCAAATGCTAAAGGTGTTCCATCTATAAATAGTTTGGTTTTGGTTCCTTACGGTAACAGAGAGATAGAGAAGGCTTGTTTCAAAGAACTTTTCCAATTACTTATCACTGTTTCAGGGCAGGATAAACAGGACATAACAGCCATCTTTCTCCAGCATCAAGAACTGGATATAAACTTCCTAATGTTCTTATACTAGAAAAATTAATTGGAAGATCCTACACAAACTATAGTTGCAGTAAAGATACTAGGATTAATAGGCTTAGCAGCGGCTTTGCAGTAATATTAGTGCAGCTATAGCACAAATCACAGTAGCTGGACCAATATAAAGGTTTCGGCCTAAAAAGTGTAAAACGCTAAAAAATTCTCACTTAAAGAGAATTTTAAAAGAAGCTTTGATGGAGGGAGTGCTAGAGGCCAGGTTAACTCATGTCAGAAACCAACAATCACTTTGGTTTGTACTGCAAGAACAGACATTTTGCCTAAAGTTTTAGGCAGAACAGTAGTTTGGACAGTGACACATGTCAAATCCATCTTTCCCTATAACCATCTGCTCATACATTACACTAAGGAACTCACTAAAACACAACACAAAACAGTAACTAGAAGTACAAAGAAATTCAGCCTTTCTTGATATAAATATTAGATTTAGAAAAGCACGATTGACTCCATTTTCTTTACGAAGCTTCATTTCAGATTCTCAAACCTGCAAGCCTGACTTCAAAGCCACACACAAGGGTGCCTGACCTACCTTGATGTGACAACCCCAGAACGATCCCTTGCAGCACAGCAGTGCCATCCTTCTCGGGTATCAACCTCCCGGCAGCACAGATCCATATGGCAACCCACAGGGAGGCTTCCACTGAAGGGCAGAGGCTCAAGGCAACAGATCAGCTTCCTCCTCTGGCTGGCCAAGTTTCTTACAGTACCTCCCTCCCCGCTTCCCTAGAATAAAAGCGTTAATCTACTTCATACCACCTCCACAATCTGGGAGAGAAAAGGCATTGCCTTAATGGCTGACCTGCCTCACCACCAACTCCTAAGCCTTTCATGCTGGTAGGTGAGAGTGGCTCCCTCTATGTTCTGCGCATGACCGGTCTCACTGCGTAAATTTAAATGTGGAAGCCTGCACTGTCAAACATCCCAGCAAAACCAACTATAGGCTCAACTAGGAAAGAATCTGTTTTCCAATAAAACCGCTTTTAAGACAACTGACATGAACAGATCAAATTCTATTTTACCACGTTCACCAGGAAATTGACCCTAAACGGGAATAAGCCCTCAAAGCTTTACTGTTACGCAAGTGCATTAGATTACACACACACATACATTCATATATACAATTACACATGTATACATGTATTTTAAGAACATGACATTTTGAAGAGGCCATCTATCTTTCATCATAACAGATTTACATTCAGTTTGTGGCCCGGTCCTCGGAAAAAAATCTGGAAGAAGGCAGCGAAGTGTGCACTTCCATGAGGTACAACAAGGCAGCAGGACAAGCTCCCCCATAGAGAAAAACAGCAGTCCTGCTTTCCCCCACCCTATTAATCCAATGTCAACTTTGGCTTTCATATCATCCTGTGAATCAATTTAAGTCTCTGAAAAGGCTAGAAAAGCATCCCGGCAAAGAGCATAGCTTTCCACTGAGACAAGAAAGAGGTCTGACAGGCAACAGAGTTGGGTGTTTCTGCTCCATTCCCTGGCACCATCGACAGTCCTTGTAGCACTGCAGTGAACCAGCCAGGGGGCTGACCCAGCCAAAAAGTAATCCTACAGAAAGGTTACCCTTTCAGCTGGATCAGCTCACCACTCAGGCACACAAGCACAAGTTCTTGTGTTAGGGACAGGCACATTTCTCTCTAGAAATGTGCAATCGAGGCCAGGACCAGTGCAGCACAGGGAAGCAGGGGGAGCTTTCCACTGCTGCAGAACCTCACTGAGGAAGAAAGCAAGCCTCTTGCTGCCAGGATTACTGTTTCTTACAGAGGACTTCCATTCCTTTGAAAAGTGAGGTTTGGACTTTTCAGGAGTGACAGACTAGATCAGGCTTCAGTGGATCAAGAGGCTGAAATGTATCCCAACTCACAGCAGTTTTTTTGGTTTTTTTTTTTGTTTTTGGTTTGTTTTTTTTTTTAAAAAAGTCTGAAAAACAATCTTTCCTCCAAAGCCGCAGGAAGAGTTTAAATAAACATTTCTTCCTAAAAGCCTTCAACTTTGGTTAACCAGATACTCTCCAGCCAGTTGACTCATGGCTTGATTTCCTCTCTCCTGCAATGCCCTTTGAATTCCACCTTTTCCCCTTTACTCTCAACTACCCCTCCTCATTTATCCTCAACATCTCATGTTAGAGAGCTATCACTTTCAGAGCTTATTAAGAAAGTTACTAGTACAGCAGTATGAATCAGTCCCACTAGGAAGTGTTACTACCCCATATTACTTTTCAAGCCTCATAGAGTTTCAGCCTATGTTCCTCATATTGCAGCTTGTACTGGCATTTAAATCCCTGTTGACCATTTTCAAACTTTAACAAAAGCACTCAAGCCAATTTCTTTTAATTTAGAGGCCAGTTACTTTAGAGTTTGTTTTGAATTCATGCTGACACACTGTCTCCTCCCTAGGATAAATATACAGCTTCACGGCCCTATCGTCCCAAGAACAAGGAAAGCTCCGCGCCATAAAAACTTTCCTATGCAGCAGGCTCACCACACCAACCTTTAAGTCAGGCACCTCTGCTTTTAACTGCATCACATGCTCTTCTAGTTGTTGCTGATGTTGCTTAGGTAGTAGCTGTCTTGAGTTGTACAGTCTTCCCATTCCTGCATATGCACACACAGATTACCAGCACCTCAACTTTATCACTGATCTGCTTGCTCACTACACCCTTTTTCTGTACAGCAGTCCAGATCAAAAAGCCCACTAAACTAGTAACTAGACAACTCAGTTCTTGAATAGCATGGTTCATTTTACAGAATCTTTACACAAGCTGCCCAGTCAACACTTCCAAGACAGCCTCTTAACCTGGATGGGCTGTAGCTAGACCAGGGCAAAACTGCACAAATTAAGTTCAGTTGAGCTGCTTGTTTGAGTTGCATGAGCATAGCCAGTACCACCCACCCTTTACCTGTACCATCATAGTCAGCTCACCACAGTGGCAGGAGCCTCCAACAAAAGCCAGAAGTAAATGGAGGAGGAATAAGCAAAGTAAACCCAGTAGGAAGCAAGCAGGCACAAAAGCATTCATGCAATAGCAGTAGAGTGGTACTCAATGATATTCTGCTAGTTTCTACTCTTAAGAATCAGTTCCTTCTTAGATGATTTATCTGCACCAGTTAGATGATTAAGAGCCCTGGAGGTCAAAAGCAGTAATTTAATTACTAACAGACAAACCCTTGTCTAGGACAGCCTGGAGAAATTCAGAACACTGCACCAGTGAGGTTCTTTAAGCTAGTATAATCCCTTTCTTCTTGCTCATTTTGGGGCCATGCTAAATGTTTCAGTATGAATACTGCTGAAGAGCCTTATGATCCAATTTAAAACAAATCTTGGAAGAAGCTAAGGTTTACAGGATTCTGTCTTAAGATGGAGTTTTAAATTAGCCATCCAGCTCCAAAAACTGAACAGCAAACAGAACAGGAAACACCAAGTTAACATCACAAGCTAAAGGGAGACATAAACAACAGTTTGATATTTATACCATCGTAATACTTATCATTTCTTTCCAGGGGTGCAAAAGGAGAGAAAAGTTAGCTGCTCCTGTCCCACTGAACAAGCCAAGCTTACTTACAAGAGTTATAGCTATGTGACAGGCTAAAAGTTATGGCTTATTCTCACTAACCAGTGAAGCAGAAAAATTGTCACATCACAGAAAGGGATCCAACTTCAAAACAGGCAGTCCAAGACACACAAGCCCTACATCTAGTAATCCGCCCAGAGTACACAGGAATTCCATAGCGCTGCACGAAAGTGAGCTAGGAGAGACTGAAGGAGTGGTCACTGCCAACAACAATGGAAGAAGAGATTTAACAGATTTTATTTAGTAAGAAAATTTAAAAAGAGACCCACTCAAATCCTCATCTACTAGAAACAAGCAATGATGGGTGGACAATGGGTTTGTTTGGGGTTCTTTTATTATTGTTTGTACCATGCATGTGCCAGGAAAGCACACCCAATTCAGAAAGTAAGTTTACTTCCTATACATGGCATTCTACCAATGTTTACTCAAAAAAATCTTATTAGTTAAATCACATAGAAGTGTTGAGTTTCAGAATATCCAGGTCAAATTTGAGGCTAACAAAATGAGAAGATAGCAGTGCTGAATGCAGCTTCCCATGATGCTTTCCCCATCCAAAGTCTCCTTATACAGGCAGAACTACTGCTAATATCATATAACAGTTACTACTAGATATTATTCAGCAAAAGTAACTATCTACATATCCCTGCACATTACTTCCCTATGTGAATTTCTTCTGTAGTTTGAAGCACTGTACTACTTTCCTTCCAGTCCTTGCCCAGTATTTATATTTGCGTTATAAAACATAGCTGAGGCAGAATGCAATAATAATATGCATGTGTATGCAGAGTAATCCTTGTATGGAGATAGCTCCAGATCCTTCACACAACCAGGTTAGAAGTTTCACACTAATCCAACAGCTGATTAGTATTTTATATTTGGTGGCAACACTGAAGACATAACCAGTCATAGGTAGTCACAGTGCTAGATGCTGCACATGCATGCAAGACAGCTGAAAATAAGTCTCAGTTGTAAAAACAAAACCAGGCTTCGCACTGCTATACAAGATCAGAACTTTCTTCAAAACGCTTCACGCTCAAGTGCATTTGTACAGAGCTTCATATGTATTGTGATTTACATGACAGGATTATGCTGCCAGAATGCAAAATTCATATAACAGCACTTTGTTTTCAGCTCCACAGCCACTTCTGTCAAAGATCTGAGAGAACAGAAGGGGTGAGAAGACTTGACAGCAGAAGCAGAGAGCTTTTTGCCTCGACACATTGCCCTGTAACAGACAAGCTGCGGGGGAAAGAAGGGGAGGGGGGGAAGGATAAAGTACTCAAGTGAGGAGTATCTTACTTGAATAGCCTGTCGTCCTTGCTGAGCATCTGCCAGGAGCTGAATGGTCAGAGTCCTGGAGTCCTGGAGGGCATCTTGGAGGTAGATAAAGCTGTGACCCACATGTCGTCCCATGGTACATTCCCGACATATGGGGACAGAACAGGTATCACAGTAGAAATGCAGTACCTAGAAAGAAAAAAAAAGTCTCCATCACCATCTAATGAAGAATTAAAGGGAAAATAGTGCCAGGATGAAAAAAAAAAAATCCAACAGCTCAACTATAAAGGGGATGGTTAGAGGCAGTAGCAATAGGCAAAGACTTCACAATAGTTTCTCCACAGAGGAAGAGCTATCCCTCCCTGTAAGTTCCAAATCATACTCTTAACAGTTGGATGGAAGTGTCATTGTTTTCTTTGCAATACAATACTAGGAAGAGTGTCCACATCAGCTCCTCTTAAGAGCGGAAGCCATCTGCCAACACTTGCAGATTGGAGATGTCATCTATGGCAAGTTTCAGGTGAAGACTTTTCCTGCATACAAACACCACATTCTCTTAAGTGGGTCATTTAATAATCACTGCACTGGAGAACTGCAGCACCAGCACACCCACCTCCCAGAAGGGGAAAACAAAGTATGCCTGCCTGAGAACCATCTTCTGGTTTTTTTGGTTTTGTTTTTTTCCTTTTTTTTTTTTTTTTTTTTCCAAAATAAACAAGTCATTTTTTTTCAGGGTGAGTCAAATATTAGGCAAAAC